>WOGJ01279051.1:0-13642 GCA_015342185.1 Leptinotarsa juncta
AGTTTTCGAATTTTTGAGTTGTCATAACTTTGTTAATAATGAATATTTTTTTATGAAATTTTGATCACACCTACTTAGAGGCACTCTGAATCCAGTGGCGTAGTGATTTTTTCAATAAAAAAATCGCTAATAAAAAATCCCGATTTTTGACTAAGAAAAAATATCGTAGTATGCCCTGAAACTTTAATAAACATTTCAAATTTTGTCGCAAGGTAGACTTTTCAGTACTTGACATTTAAAAATGAAAATTATTGAAATCGATTTACAACTTCAAATTTTAGGGGGGTGTTTCCATTAAAAATGGGTCACACTGTATGTGTGTGTGTTGTTTTTGAACTCACATGTTTCAGCACAAATATTTACCAGAGAATCGGCAATGTGTCTAATGGTAACTTTTGTAAACCATTTTACTATTGATTTAGTAAACACAGTAAAAATATGTAGGTACCTATAGAATGTAATTTTATTGCTATGAGAAACTACGACTACATACCTTTTCATCTGCCGGTTAACAGTGAGCGACTGACTCTGAACCCCTCCGACGGCACACAGCACTAAGATAGCTCCGTCTAGAACCCTCAGAGCTCTCTCTACTTCTACAGTGAAGTCCACGTGTCCTGGAGTATCGATTATATTTATATTGTGTTCCTTCCACAAGGTGTAAGTTGCGGCTGACTGGATGGTGATACCCCGCTGTCGTTCGAGCTCCATAGAGTCCATGGTAGCCCCCACGTTGTCTTTTCCCCTCACTTCGTGCATGGACTCTATTCTTCCTGTGTAGAATAAAATACGTTCCGTAAGGGTGGTCTTGCCGGAGTCTATATGTGCGGATATTCCTATGTTCCTTATTTTGCTCAAGTCCTTGTGTTCGGCGTATTTTGCGTAATTGGACATGTACTTGCTACCGACCTACAAGTGTTTCTGTTAGAATTGAGATGTACTAGTGATTGTGCGAGCTTACCCTGAAAACGCGGTCCAAACGTCTGAAAATGTATTTGTTGTTGACTCTGAACATCTTTTTGGGGGTGTTATGTAAGAATCGTGAGGAAACTTGGATTTTTATAAATTACGCTTAAGAAAAAAGGGGTTACTTCGACTTATCCAGAATTCGAGGTTATTTTCCGCTTCTGATTTTTTAAATTTTTATGACAGAATTTGTTTTTTTATTGGCTTCAAGTAGTGGAGGCAACTAGCCATAGTGAAGGTAACTCCAAAGTAGTTTTACCCCATTAAAATAAAGTTTCATGTTTCTAGACATTATTTGTTCAATATATGCAGAAACGAGTTGATATATACGAAATATATATGTAGAAGGACTACAGTAATCTATATTATTTTTCCACGATCCACAGTTATAACTGTGAGTTGTGGAATGTACACTCTATACTCTGAATGTTATAACAGATTACATTTATTGTAAACTTATTTACTAGATGATTGTTGATGAAACAAAAATTCAAAACCTAACCACAGATCACAAAAGCTACGTAAATTCACACTCGTTTCACAGTTCTGGTGTTTGGGAGAAGTATTTTTGTTAGATTCGTTATGCACCAGAGGTGTTCCAATTACACCTTCAAGTTTTTTTTAATACAGTTGGAGAACATCAGTACAGATATATGATCCGCAAGATAAATGATAAAAAGGTGATCGTTGTTTATTTGAAACAAAACAGATGTCGTATTTTCAATACAAAAGACAATACAAGGGGCGTACAATGTTATTTGTTGTCTCTATCAAGCCTATTGGTTGAACCAGTTCGTTTGGCGTTAGTTTTCGATTTGCTAGGATCCTGGAAAAGACAGTAATAGAAAAAACTAACTGTTGACCTCGAAAACTCGCCCAAAATACTCACTCGTGATAAATCAGTGAAGAATGGAGTGGTTTTGGTCCTCGAACTCGAAGAAAGATTCCGGTTGTTATCTTTCACGGGAGTCAAACCCGGAGAGGGCGATCTTCGTAACGCTTTCTCCTGCAGCTTCATTGGCAGCATCATTTCGTTGTTGAGAGTCTTTTCCAATTTTATTCGCATCGACTGAAAGTAAAAAGATGATTCTACTAGACGAAATTATGAAGAAAAACTAAATTGTACTACTGCCATAAAAAGTTCGTTGCGTGCCTAAGTTTGATATCACATACCTCCAAACTCTCTGTATCCTTCCTTTTATTTTGTCGTGCTCTGTCTCTCTCAGCTTCAAGCAAATTCTTCAGATGCTGCGTATTAGTTCTCTCTTTTTCTAGTTCTTCTTCCAAATTTCGATTTTTTGCGCGCTCTTCTTCAACGGCCACTCTGGAAGGACGGAATATGTTTGAACAGAATGAAACGTTGAAAGTGTAAGGGAATTAAACGGGTTCCTTACGATTACGAATGGAAGAATATAAGCGCTCAGGACCAAAACTAGCCAGCGTTGAAGCTACTTTCCGTATTTGTCGTGGGTGATTTGACGTTTCATCTTTACCTACGGTAAACATCATCAAAAGCGAGGTAGTGTTGCAACAAATCCGAAAAATAGCTTCGACGCGATCAAGAGATTATGTCACAATGAGTTTTTTTACACGTACATGTATTGTTCTAACTTTTGTTCGTGGTAAGATTTTTGACGCTGTATGATATCTCTTTCCTCTTGGATGGTAGAAACAACTTTGGACTGAGAGCCGATTTGATTCATTAGATCGCTGTTCTTCTGTTTTTCTGCCTCTAGACTTCTGCGTAATTCGCTGAGCCGTTCTTTCTCTAATTTAACGGCCACTTGCATGGCGATAACTGAGGATATAATGTAAAGTTATGACACTACAGACTGTTACAAAATATAACCGACAGTTTTCGAAATAGCGAGGAAAAATACGAAGCAGACAATTCTTCAAATTATCATAGACTCGTCTCACCTTTCTGTTGAGCATGCTTCTGTTTCTTCATAAGATCTCCTTCTAAAGCCGCGATTCTTCTCATCAGAGCCAACCTATCATTTTCATTGGGTTTTAGCACTCCGCTGTTTTGTCCTAATTTGGCCAGAACGTCCGCTGTAGCGTCGATTATTTTATTATGTAACAGTTGAAGCTCTTCGATGTTGAGCGCCTGAAAGTATAACCTCAAAGAATCTCGACTCATGAACAATAAACGACAATAATTGCTCATTTCAAGTAGTGCCTTTTCATTGTCAGTTGAGCAACATCCATATAGAATGTCATTTCTGTAGTACGTATGAATGTATGTTTGTTGAAATTTATTGAATTCATTTTTATTACTATTATTTCGAACTTTATACCTCCAAACCATTTCTCGACAATTTATCCACAACATCAAACATATTAGGGACACAAGTACAAGTCTTTCTTCCAAAAAATTTCAATTCTTTTTCAGAAAGAGGCGTAGTTATGGCAATCACGTCAGGTAAAGAAACCGTTTTGAACGTTTCCATCTTCAGTGTTTCCACAGCTTTCTCTTTAGGTTGCACCTACAACAAAATTATACAACATTCAGATTCCGAATAAACCCTGATCCAATTTGAAACCAACCGAGTCTCCTTTATCTTTTTCCTCTGTCGGCACAGGCAAATCGATAACTTCTTTTCTGAGGCTCTCTATATCTCTGGCGAGCGTCTCACTCTTTCGTTTCTCGTCTTCGAAACCTTGCTTCATGTCGAGCAAACTCCGTTCCAGATTATCTTTCTCCTTCTGTAGCTTGGAATTGTCCTTCGCCAATTGTTCGTTCTTCTTTTTCTCTTCCTCGAGCGCCCTCAGCAAATCCGCGATTTTCTTCCCGTCTTCACTAGCTTTGGCTTCCAGGATCTCGCTCTTGCGTCTCTCTTCCTTGCTCTTCTTCCGCTCCTTCATTATTATGCTCTCCACCGCCTCCACCTTGTCCTTAATATCGAGACTTTTCCTTTTCTGTTCCTCTAGAATCTTCTTCAATCTGTCTCTCTCCACCTTCACAGCCTCAAGGTCCAATTTAGCTTTGCGCAGAGCGTCTTGCAAGCTCATCATGTCTTCGTCGTGCGGTTCGTTGAGATTCCTAACGAAATCTTCGTGAGCTTGCTGCAGCTTCGCTATACTCTCTTCGTTCTGCTTCAAGAGATTCTTCATTTCTCTGTCGAATTGCTGTTTCATCGATGCTATCGTATCGGCGCATTCTTGCTTCTGTTTGGCCAGTTCATCTTGAAGTTGCTTAATCTTCTTTTCGTAATCTAAAAAAGGAATTTAACTGAGTAAAACAATTCGTAATACGATTCGTAGATGTCTGACCTATGATTGTATCCAAGTCTCCTGTCGTTGCTTTTCGCGGCTCGCCAGTAGCCTGGTCCGTCCTCTCTTTGGCCTCTTTCAAACTATCATTCACTTTTTTCAGTTGGTCTTCCAATTCTTTGGCTTTGGCAGCGGCTTTGTTCTCTTTCTCATTGGCCTCCTTCAAGGTATCATTTAATTTCCCTAACTGGTCTTGTAACTCCTTGATTTTCTCTTTCAATTTTTCGTTTTCATCCCGAAGCTGAGCGATTTTAGTATCCTTCTCTTTGGCGGCCGAGTTAGCTTTATCTAATTTTTTCATTAGATCCTTAACCTGATTTTCTTTGTTGGCGAGCTCCAGCTTAAGCTTAGACACTTCATCGGCTAGATCGGATTTCTGCTCCAGTTGTTTAATCCTCGCTTTCAGCTTGTCGTTTTCATCTTGTAGCTGCTCGATAACCGCTTTTTTAGCCTTGTTATCCGAAAGAGCCTGTTCCAGACTTTTCTTCGTCTTCTCTAACTGTTCGTCTTTTTGAGCAGCTTCCTGCTTCATCTTAACTAGTTTATCAGCGAGTTTCGTTGCTTGATCCTCCAACTCAATCACCTTTCCTTTGAGCTTTGCAGTTTCGTCAGTAAGTTGACCAATTTTTGAGTTTTTATCACCAATCTCAGCGAGGGCCTTATCCAAATCCTTTTTGAGGTCATTGATTTGGTTGTCTTTCTGCGCAATTCCTTGCTTCAATTTCGCAATCTCATCTCTCAAATTTGAAGCAACACCTGCGGCGTTTTTAGCGTCCGAAATGGCAGCATCAAGATCTTTTTTTGTTTTAGAATTATTGCTTTCTAATTCCGCGATTTTCTGTTTCAATTTCGCGTTTTCATCCTGAAGCCGTTGAATATCCGTAGCTTTGCTCTTAGCATCGTTGAGAGCTGAATCTAGGTCTTTCCTCATCTTGGTGTTGTTGTTCTCGAGGTCTGCAATTTTTTGCTTGAGCTTCGCGTTTTCATCCTTCAGTCGCTGCACTTCAGTCGTTTTACTCTTCGCATCATTCAGAGCATTATCGAGTTCCTTTTTCAACTTTGTGTTCTCGTTCTCGACCTGCGCCAGTTTTTGCTTGGCATTAGCGTTCTCTTCTCTCAACTTGTTGAGGTCGCTCTTGCCGCTTCTGACATCTCCATGGGCCGAGTCAATCTCCTGCTTAAGCTGAGCATTGTTAGCCTGTAGCTGAGCCAACAACTGCTTCATCGATGTCTCGTTGTCTCTAGCTTGGTTCAGCTCTGCGGCAGTTTTCTTCTGCTCCTCGAGCGCTCTGCTCAAATCCTTCTTCAGTTTGTCAAGTTCGCTTTCTAACTGCTTGATTTTCTGGTTCAACTTGGCGTTTTCGTCGGATAGCTGCATGCTATTATTCGTGGCGGCTTTGGCATCAGCCACAGCGTTGTCCAGATTTTTTTTCAGCGTAACGTTATCCTTTTCTAGTTGCGCGACTTTCTGCTTGAGCTTGGCATTCTCTTCTTGGAGGTTGTACTGCACCGAAACTCCTTTCTTCGAATCGTTTACAGCAGACTCAAGATCTTGTTTCAATTTTGCGATTTCGGACTCAAGCTGCGAAATCGTTTGCTTCTGTTTGGAGTTCTCACCCCTCAGCTTGTTGACCGCGTCAGTTCCTTCTCTAGCCTCCTTCGATGCAGCTTCGATGTCACTCCTGAGCTTGGCGTTTTCTTTCTCCAGTTGCGACATTCTCTGCTTCAACTTGGCGTCATCAGCCTGCAATTTATTCAAACCAGAAGCTCCCGTTTTAGCGTTCTCCAGCGCAGTATTCAACTCCTGCTTCAGTCCCGCTATTTCCCCTTCGAGTTGAGAAATACGCTGTTTCAGTTTGTTGTTCTCATCTTTCAGCTGAGTCGATGCGTTGCTTGTAGACATGGCATCACTCAAAGCCTTGTCCAAGTCCTTTTTGAGCTTCGAGTTCTCCATTTCTAGTTTAGCCAGCTGCTGCTTCAATTTCAAGTCTTCGTCTCTTATTTTCGTCAAGTCGGCGTTGCTCTTTGTCGCCTCGGCCAGAGCGTCCTGCAAGTTAGATTTCAGCTTCTTGTTCTCGTCTTCCAACTGAGCCAGCTTTTCTCTCAGCTTGGCGTCCTCGCTTCTAGCCAGATCGGCTCCAACGAGGCTTTTTTTCGCCTCGGCCGTAGCATTATCGAGCTCTTTTTTCAATTTAGCGTTCTCCGATTCCAGCGAAGCTACGCGTTGTTTCAGCTTCGCTTCGTCGTCTTTCAGTTGGGATAAGGAGGTTTGGGCTTTTTTCAAGTCATCCATGGAACTGTCCAAGTCTTTCTTTAGCTTCGCATTTTCCGATTCGAGCTGAGCGAGTTTTTGTTTCACTTTATTCACCTCGTCCTTGGTTTGGGTCAAATTATCGGTAATCGTTTTCAGCTCGGCATTCAAAGCTAATACGTCTTTGTTCAACTTGTTGTTTTCGGATTGCAGCTGCGCGTTGAGTTGCTTCAGCTTGGCTTCGCTGTCTCTCAACTTTTCTATTTCGGAGTCACTCTTTTTCGCATCTCCTGCCACGCTCTCGTACTTTGTTTTCCAGCTAGAAACCTCTCTCTCGAGATCAGAGATTTTTTTCTTCAAGTTGTCGATCTCATTCTGTAGCTGGGATATCGTTTTTGGGCACTTTCTGTGCTCCTCTGAGGCGTCAGCAAGATCTTTTTTCAGCTTACTGTTCGCATCCTCCAGCTGTCCAACTTTTTGTTTCCATTTCTCCGAATCATCGACGAGTTTCTTATCTCCTGAAGCAGCTTCCAACTCTTTTTTCAACCTTCCATTCTCCTGTTCAAGCTGCGCGATTCTCTGCTGCAGTTTGTTGTTTTCATCCTTCAGAGCCAGGAAATTGGATAAGTTAGCCTTGCTGTTAGCTGAGGAGGTGTCCAAGTCTTTTTTCAGTTTGGCATTGTCTGTTTCCAACTGAGCTATTCGCTGTTTCAACGCGGATTCGTTGTCTCGCCCTTTCGACATTTCTGTTGTTGCGTTTCTAGCGTCGTCTAGCGCCTTGTTAACATCCTTCTTTAGCTTTTCGTTTTCGGACTCTGACTGCGCCAATTTTTGCTTCATTTTGTTTTGTTCATCTTGCATTTGCGAAATCGTCGCGTTGGCTTTGCCGAGTTTATCCAAAGCAGCGTTCAGCTCTTTGCCCAATCTGACGTTCTCTTCCTCCAATTTGGCCACCCTCTCAGCAAGTTTATTATCATCTGTTTTTAATTTATCAAACCCGGCGGCCTTTTTAGCTTCGCCCTCAGCTTTTTCAATGTCTCTCTTAAGTTTCAAATTGTCATTTTCCAAATTAACCAGTTTCTGTTTCAGCTTCGCAGTCTCTTCTCGCAGATCCGATGCTTTCTTGGCTTCATCTAGAGCAGCGCTCAGATCTTTCTTAAGATTCGCATTTTCCGCTTCCAATTTCGCGAGTCGTTCCTTCAAATTGGCGTTGTCGTTTTGCTGTCGTGAGAGCTCTGCCGCTGCTTTCTTCACCTCTGTAGTCGCTGTATCTTGGTCTTTCTGCAGCTTCGACAGTTGAGATTCGGCATTGTCTTTAGCTTTCTTGAGTTTTTCCAACTCTTCTTCGAGTTTCTTCGATTTCTCGGAGCCGTCACCTAAATTACGCTCTGCAGCGTCTAATTTAGTCTTCAAACCATTATTTTCCTCTTCCAACTTTGATGTTCTCTGTTTCAGTGCTGCCAGCTCGGCCTGTAAGTCACCCACTTCGGAAGACGCTTTTTTGGCTGCGTTCAAAGCCGAATCCAGATCTTTTTTCGTCCTGGCCAACTCGTTTTCCAGATTTTGCATATCTTTTTGATATTTGGAGTTATCTTTCTCCATCTGTGCTATTTTTTCAAGGTCTTTTCTAGAGTTACTCGTCAAAGTTTCAAGATCTTTCTTCAGCTTGTCGTTGTCGCTTTTCAGTTTTGCCATTTCCTGCTTCAACTCGCCAATCTCATCTTGCAATTTGGATATTTTTTCGTAGGCGTTCTTTATCTCATTATCTTTCTGAGCGAGATCATTTTTGAGATCCGCTTTTTCTTTTTCGAGCCTTGTGACATCAGCCTTCAGTTTGGAAACTTCATCTTTCAGCAATTCGTCGCCAGAAAGACCTGCTTTGAGCTTATCCACAGTCGCCTTCAAATCTTCGTTCTCCTTTTGTAAACCAGAAATCTTTTTTTTCAGCTGGGCGTTTTCATCCACTACCTTTCTAGCCTCGTTCAAAGCATTATCAAGATCCTTCTTCAACATGTCTGTATCGCTCTTTCCTTGAGTGACCAATTGCTTGAGATCGCCGTTTTCCTTCTCCAACTCAGCTATATTCTCTTTGAGCCTCGCGATTTCTGCCTTCAACATGGCCGTAGGATCGCTAGCTTTCATGTTCTTCAGAGCTGTTTCGGCAGCCTCAGCACGTTGTTGAGCATCTTCGAGTCGTTTCGTCAAGTCTTTAATAACGTTTTGCAACTCTTCAGATGGAGCGAGAGTGGGCAACTTTTCAGCGAGTGGTATTTTTTTCAGCTGGTTCTCCAAATCTTCGATAATTGACTGCAGGCCCTCTTTCTCTTTCTTTTCTCTCTCTAGTTGCGACGCAGTTATTTGGACGATCGGCGATGGTTTCTTCAGCTTCTCCAACAACTCGGATATCTCTCTGGTCTGTAACTCAACTTTCTTCAACAAATCATGATTTTCTGTCTTCAACTTATCCAGAAGATCTGCATCTGGTAGAGCTTTCTTGAGCTTTTCTATCTCACTCCTGGCATTGTCCAAATCCTTTTTCACTTGTTCGCCTTCATTTTTACACGACGTAAGTCTGGCTGACAGATCTTTGTTCTCAGCCTCGAGCTGCTTCAGTCTGTAAATTTCGTCCTGGAGCTCTTTGTTTTTCTTGTTGACCAGGTCCAGCTCATTTTCTAGCTTGGAACTTCTTCGTGAAGTGGTAACTACGTTACTAGTGAGCATCTTCTCAAACCCTTCCTTTTCCTGGTTCAGTTTCTCAATCTGCGATTTCAAATCCTCTTGGTTTTGAAGCTGTTTCTGGAGATTGTTGATTTGGGCCAAACGGTCTTTCATATCCGTTCTTTCTTTGTCCAATTCTTTCCTTAGACGATCCACTTCGGAGGTATCTCCTGCTTTGGCTAGTTCCGAAATTATACCCTCTAACTCCTTGATTTTATCTTCGGCATTGCGCTGAAGGTTCTTGCTTGCTTCCAATTGGTTTCTGAGATCTGCATTTTCAGCTTCGAGTTTTTTCAATTGTTCTTGGTACATATTTTTTACGTCTACTTGATCAGCTGATAGTAGCTTCGACAACTGCTCCTCCAGCTGTTGGTTTTTGATTCCCTCCTGTTGCAATCTCCTCTTCAAATCATCAAACTGAGAAAGCTGATTTTCCAAATCCAGTATTCGATTTTGTAGGTTTAAAAGTTGATCTTCGGCATTATGGCGGAGGTTTGTCTCTTGTTTTAATTTCTCCCTTAGCTCCGTCATTTCTGATAGTTGTTTCTCCAGATTTAATATTTTATTCTGAAGCTCTTTGTTGATGGCTGGCAAATCTCTCAGTTCCGATAATTCGGAAAGTTGTTTCTCCAGCTCGAATATTTTATTTTGAAGATCTTTGTTGACAGCTAGCAAATCTCTTAGTTTATCATCTTCCGGCACATCTTTGGACAGTTGGCTTTCTAAAACCTCCAGTCGTTTATTCAGAGCAGCAACTTGATCTTCAGCGTTCTGACGAAGGTTCTGCTCTTGCTGTAATTTCTTCTTCAGCTCCATCATTTCTGAAAGTTGCTTTTCCAGCTCAAGTATTTTATTTTGGAGGTCTCCGTTGGCAGCCAACAAATTTCCAAGTTCATCATCTCCAGAGGCTTTTTTTTCCTGCAGTTGATTTTGTAAATCCTCTAGTTGTTTCTGGAAATCAGCAAGTTGATCTTCAGCCTGACGATGTTGATTCTGCTCTTGTTGCAATTTCGTCTTGAGTTCCATGATTTCCTCCTTAGACCGAGTGAGTTCAGCTGATTGTTTTTCCAGCTCCAGTATTCTATTTTGAAGATCTTTGTTGAGGGCAAGCAGATCTCTCAGTTTATCGTCTTCCGAAACATCTTTCGATAACTGATTTTCTAAAAGCTCCAGTCGCTTTTGAAGAGCAGCTTTTTCCGCAATACAGTCTTCCAACTCTTTCCTCATTTTCTCAGTATCCTCACCCCTACCAGCTTGCAATTCCTCAATCAGTTTCGAAAGTCTGTTCTTCTCTAGTTGCATGTCTGTCAGCTGACCTTTCAGTTTAGAATTGTCATCTTCTAAGATAGAAAGTGCTTCTTTAGCTTTCTTCAAACGTTCAACTAGCTCTTCTATCTGGTCTTTGGCTACCTCTTGCACTTCGGAGGAATGCCTCCGCAATGCCATGTTTTCGGCTGCCATCTTTTCAGTGTCTGATAACCGATCTTTCAGCTTCAAGATGGTATCATTAGCCTGAGCGAGTTCTTGTTCCAGCGTCTCTATTCTCTCTTCAAGGTGTTTGCACTTACTATCAGTCGATCGGGCTGTGTGCATTTCCTCCTCTTGTTCTTCCTCTGGTTCCTCTTTTATAGACGGTTTGCAATCCCATTTCCTCCAGTCAGGTTCGTATCTTGTCTCTGAAATTAGCGTTGCGATATTGAACTTAGTTGATCAATGTAGTTAAGGGGACAAAACACTTACCTTTATCTTTCCCTCGTTTCTTTTCATCCAGTTGTTGTAGTTCTTCTGTGAGAGTACCGACGCAAGTACATTCGCAAGGGACAGTTTCACTGGACTTTGCGCTTTTTCTCACAACTATCTCGTCTTCATCCTCATGATCTGTGGAAACACCGGTATCCATGCAACTGCAGGTAATATTATCAACCCCTCTATCCTCTTTCTTTCGTACTTTATCCGCACATGTGCATGTGCACGGTCTGATACCGGGCAAGCTCATGACCAGTGCTCGCAGTTCATCGCTAACTTCATCATAAGGTTTTTTCTCGGTGCCCTTATCAACTTTTTCCGAACCTTCTTGCGGCCTGGTCATTTCGTAATCACCCTCTGTAGAATCCCTAGTCTCAACCCCTCTACTAGCACAGGTACAAGTAATAGTAGCAACTGCCTTCTCTCGCTTGCAGTCCCACATGCTCGAGTCTCGTGTGCTAGTACCAACAGGCCTCCGATCTGAGGGACTCCGATCTCTATTCTGTTTGCAGTCCCACAATTTTGGGTCCACGGGATCTGTTGTAGCTATTCCTTTACTGACACACGTACAAGTACTTGCAGGAACTCCCTTGTCCCTTTTGCAGTCCCACGTCTTTGGGTCACCAGAACTCTGTTCCCTTTTCTTCTTGCAGTCCCACAAGCTGGAGTCTTTTGTTTCACCTCCGAATTGCATGCAGTTGCAAGTCCGTTTATGAGGCGATTTTGGTTTTTGCTCTCTAGTGCCTGTTCCAATTGTTAAACAGACGCAGCTTCTTTTATTTGTGCCCCTTTCTGTCTTCTTTGCTTTACAATCCCAATCCTCGGAATGTTGAGTATCACCAGCTGGATCTTGTATCGGTCTCGATTCTTTTACGTCTTTATCCTTCTTATCGTCCTCCTCTATTTCCTTCAGCTTGTTTTTGATGCAGTCCCATTCTTCGTACTGCTTGCTCAACTCCATTGCAATTCTCTGCACAGCACATTTGGACTGTTTTAACAACTCTTGGAGATGTTCATCTCCTGCAGCAGTTCCCATATTGGAAAGCGTTTCTTGGAGTTTTTTATTTTCTTCCTTTGCCGCTTCCAGTTCATTCTGAATGGCGACTTTATCTTGTGGCACCTGATTCAGCATTACTTGCGCCTTCTCAAAATCGCTCAGAATGGGCTCATGGTCTTTGAGAACATCCTGTAAGGTTTTTATCGAGTTTTCTTTCTCTTGTAGCATTTTCATCAAGTATTCATTGTCAGAAGTTAGATCCAAGATCTGTTTATCCAAGTAATCGTTTTCTTGCTTCAAATCAATCAGAGCCGACTCCAAGCGCTCTTTGTCCTTCTCCAAGTAAGCGTAGTCATCTTGCAGGCACTTACATTCTATTTTCAGGTTGTTATTGTCCTTCTGGAGATCGTTGAAACGTTTCTCTAGTTGTTCGTTTCTACTTTTGAGCTGCGCCGTTTCTGAACTGAGTCCGTGAATTGTGTGTCGCAAGTCGGCTTGCAAAGAAGCTAGTTTCTCTTCAGATGATTGGATTAGGTTATCCTTTTTCTCGAGTTCCGATCTCATTGAAGACATGACGTCCTTCAGTTTCTCCTAAAAACGACACAGTTCAAATTCAGATCGAAAATAAAAAGTTAGGAAAACCTATAATTGTGCTGAATAGTAAAATAATTTACTTTACAATAATTTGAAAGTTATAAAAAGAAAGACATTGACTTAAAACGTTTAATTCCTGGTTTATTTCGACTTTAAATCAAAGGAAATCACAGTAAGACTGACTAGTCCGAACACTCGTAGTTCTTTATTGAAGGAATTACGTTGCAGGTCGTTCCCATAATACTGCGACTTCCAGTACCTGCTACCCTTCTGCATCAGCCTATTTTGTGCTATTGGTAACACGTACAATTCTCTATGTTGTTCATTTAGCCTCTCTTTTCAGCAAGATGCGGAAAGAGACGAGCTAAGAGGTTTTCCATGGCCGCTAACGGTATAGTGCAGATGGCACTGAAGATATCCAGTCTCTGTAAACCAGAGTCGCTGACTGGAAAGTTTCCGACCACCAAGTCATTCCTTCGTACAATCATCACATATATTCCATTGGTTTCTTTGGATTCCCGAAGTTTTCGACGGATCTTCCGATTGTAATGAATCTGAAGCCGGCCCTGATCGTTATCTCAGACGCCAAACGCATGACATCACCGCGAAGGAAGCGGTCTGACTAGCAGAGACCTCTAGATAAATCTAGAAAGCTCGTTAGCGGTATATAAGCTCTGCTTTCCGTCTACAGAGGGAGTCTGTACCTAGAAAGCGAATCGTTCGAACTGTAAAGATAAATTAAGCGTTAGTTGCTGAGTGGTATATATAAATTAGTTGTGATAGTGAAGTATTGTTATGATAAATTTGTTTAAGACAGTTAATCCTTTAATTCGTTACAACTGGTGATCAAAAGTGGATTTTTAAAATAAATTTGTGAGCGCTTGGTGGACAATTTTTGTATTACGGTAAAATTGACTATGAAACTTTCGCGCAGATAGACTGGTGATTCATTGTGTTTCGCGAAGTGGACAGTACCGGACTGCGGAAAAATAAACTGATAGACCTTTCTCGCGAAAAATTGATTTGTGAAAATAAATAAGTGTTTCGGACTCGAATAAAATGAGTGGACGTAGTCAGTTTTGTGGAAAATAGAC
>WOGJ01279110.1:0-10222 GCA_015342185.1 Leptinotarsa juncta
CAAACAAAATTATGTTTTAATATTTGAATAAATATTGACAAGCACAACCTTAATATATTAATACATACAGTTTTTAAGAATAATAACATCATGACTGTATATGCTCTATATTTTTGAATGTTTGATGTATTTGTTTAAAAATACATTAACTTTTTAATGTAAACGCTACAGAACATGATTACAATACTCATTTATCTATATCATACATTGAAACTTACTGAAAAATCTCCCTATTATATGGCGATGATATTTTACAAGTTACTAGTACTTGTTAGACATTCTGCTAGTAGCAATCAATTTAAAAAATCATCAAAAAGATACTTGTAGATCTAGAACCCTTTTGTGTTGAGGATTTTTTAAAACATCAATTCCTTTATAGTAAAAAATTAAAAATATTTCAAAGGTTTATTTTTTTATATATAGTTTTACTAAATAAACATTTCACATTGTGTAACACGGTCATTGTTTAACATGTCATGTGGACATTGTATATTATTGTATTGGTGAATTAATCTATTCTATTCTACAAAAAAAACAGTAAAACTCCTTAGTAGTGTCATGATATATAATAAATAAAAGTAGCTTTCCTAACCCTAAAAGTATCATTATTCAAATTATTGTTCAATGGTAAACTACAAGTGTTATTTGTTTCAGTGCGTGGAGAGCTTGCAAGATTGCCTTGTCCCATCTCTGAATGAAACTGAACCTTTAGTTCTCCGTTTCAAGGAAGTAATAATACGCATACTGAAGACCTTCCAAGATCCAAGAGTTTACGGGCAACAATGGACAAATAAATTTGTAACAAGATATTTGTCAGACTGTCGTGAAGAGCAATACCGCTATAACATTGATGCTGTAGACATCCTGATCAAATCTGGATTGGTGAATGTACCACAGTATGATTTAGCCTTAGCACAATGTATGGAAAATGGCCTGAATTACATAGGCGTCAATTTTGCAATGCAATTGGTATGTACTTAATACAAGTTTGTATTTGAATATATGTGAGTGCACTTGTGTGTGTTTATAATAATAATTATACTTCAATAGCATAAGTTAACTTTGATACGTATCATATAAACAATAACAAACCAATTGAAGCATCAAAATTGGTGGTCAAGTTACAGTAACTCTTTCAACTGAATACATTTAGATTTCTTCTGTATTTGATTTCCTGTGTAATATTATCAGACATTAGAAGGCATTTATAAAAACTATCGTTTTGTGTGAAACTACAAAAGTGAAACCTATAATGGAGAGACTATCAAACTTAGGAAACTGCTTTGGAAAAAACTAAACTAACTTCAAATACCCGAAAAAAATATTTGGGAAAACATCAAGTCACTCTTATTATAGACTTTTTCCCACAAATCTAATGTATCTCAATTCTATTATGTAAACATATGTAAAAATCACTGTAAATATTTAAAAATTGTACATCGACTTCGGTCGATAATATGAATTATTAATAATTTTGTTAATTAAACTAACAGTATTTGGAATTCTAATTTGTTCACCACTAAAAATTCTTGATTTTTTTAGAATCTACATGAACAAAATTATTGTATTAGTTAAAGTTATTTAATTAACTCTGGTATAAAAATAAGCAAACCAGAGTCCTCAAATTTGTTCAATTATTGAAAATCTTATATTTTAATGTTTTGTTTATTTTTCCTTAATCAGTTTCAGCAATATTGGTCTCCTTTTTACTTGCTCTATAAAATATTATTAGAAAAAGTCAATAATTAACTGAAGCTGTTACCAGTCACTATTTTTGTTCAGAAATTCTAAACATTATTATCTTCAGAATAAGACAAAGGGAAACTAGGGACGATAATATTATCCTTACTGTACAGACACATTCAAGAAATTATGGATTCAATAGTCCAAACTCTATTGAGGCATTCAAAAGATCCGTTATTAATTATGTTTCAAATGTTTAGTTCTTCAACATTTCAATCCAGGTGTAAGTTTTCTTTTTTACTAATTTATTTCACATGTTATTAGGATATTTGTTATATATTATTTTTATATCAAAAGTGTTTTTCCCATTTAAACCAATGAATAAATTAATCGCAGGTCAAGTGGAACAGTAGTAAATATCAGATGAGTTGAGCTTCTCCCTTTAATTTGATGTAATCTCTGAAGAATATTAGTTCTGACATGTAAAATATAAAAAACTAATATTATTATTATTTATTGTAAGCCGAGGTCAAATTTTTACATGGTTTCAAAACACAAGCCTTTTTAGGCTATGACTAATTGGAGTGGATCGAAATTACCGTTACATTGCTCATGTTTTGGGCATGCATCACACAACAATCAGCCGAGCATTGCAACTTTTTAGTAAACTGGAACATACACAAGAATAGAATGTGTACCAAATGTAGGATAAATTATTTGAGTAGAGAAATACGCCATGTTGATATTTCTAATCGTTCAGTTTGAAGACATCTCGAAGAAGCAAATTTGAGTTATATGAGGTTTGCTGCCGGAACTGTATTCACCAGACAACACTGTGTTGCTCAGGATCTCCCAAACAATTCATTAGATGGTTTATACAAAATTGAAAATGCATCTTGTTTATAGAAGAGACAAGAATTGGATTTCAAAAATCGGCCGGCTATTTTAGAGTGTGGAGAAGAGCATGAAACAATTTGCCGGCGCATGCATTTCTCTAAAAGACTTGTTTGCTAGAGGAAATCCAATATTCTGGGGAGATATAGTCTATGATGCATGTACGGAGACTTGCCATCAATGTATGCAAGCATGTTCTGTAGATCCTCTAGGAACATGTAGTTCCATTTGTACTATTCATGTGACCGCCTTTTTTGCTAATTAATGATGATGCTCCTTCCCAGAAGATGCTACTCAGAAACTTCATGAAGTGGGAATAACAGCTTTAAACTGCTAGAGATGCCAACACTCGAAACTAGAAATATAAACTGATTGTGTCTTGGATTTTTGCACTTTTTTTTATATCCAGGTTGAAATTCTTCAAAAAATAAAACAGACAATTTTTACATCAAAAATGCATATTGACGACTGGTATTAAACATCCATTGTTGTTTACATTATCGATTTTATTTTCAAAGATTACCACCTTCAGTTATTGAAACAGTTATTTGTCTTAACAAACAGGTTCAACTATATTTGATTGATGACCGTTCAGGACAATTTATGAATGAAAGTGATCTTTGTAACACAATCGAGATGCTGGCAAAAATTCAAACTCACTCCAGGCAGCCACCAGAAGGTCTAGGAAATATCATTGATATACTAAGGCAGAATGAACCAAATGCATTTTTTGGAGATCGAGCCCCAATGGGACCTAATGTTCACATTCATAACGGAATTTTACAAGTAGGTGGTTTTTATTTCAATTTTGTTACAGATGCAAGTATCACAAGTATAAAGTATTTTTTAGAGCAGTTTCTCTTCATTTTATGTGGTTAAAAACATATTTCCTATCAACACCAATCACAATTTTATAATTATTGACAAGGAATATTTGCACTTTCATTACACTCTGAATTATCTTATGTTCTAAATTCCTAATTGAATAACTTTTTTCGAGATCAATTGCCTTAACACCAAACTGATATTCTTGCACTCGACGCACGTTTCGCTAACAAAGTTAGCATCCTCAGGAGAAGAAAATTCTCAATTTGATCAATTTTCTTCCCAATTTTCTCAATTTGATCAATTTTTTTCTCCTGAGGATGCTAACTTTATTGGCGAAACGCGCGTCGAGTGCAAAAATATCAGTGATCTAGAAAAAAGTTATTCAACTTTCACACCAAAGGTTCCAATCTCATCGTTATTGAATTCCTAATGCTTGAAAGAAATTACTTGTGTACTCTTTTTAAATTTGGCCATTTTATTGTAACAGGAAGTATGAAAGCAGTTTCAATTTCTCTTTTTGAATTCAGGTTAGAGCACCCAACTATGAAGATCCCCCGGGACTTGTTGAGAAAACCGATCAGCTCCTTCGAGACTGGATTGGCATCTACCACTCACAACATCAAGGTCGAGATTCTACCAAAGCTTTCAGCATGTTTGTTCACCAGATGAATGTGTACGGCATTTTGAAGACAGATGATTTGATCACAAGGTTTTTCCGGTTATCTACTCAGCTTTGTGTTGAGACTGTCTACAGAGTGTTGGCTGAGAAAACGAATCCAAGTTTATCTTTGCTCAGGCCAAAGTGTTACCATACATTGGATGCTTTTGTGAGGCTGGTAGCTTTGCTGGTAAAACATTCTGGAGACGCGAACAATACCACAACAAAGATTCATCTATTAAATAAAGTAAGTTCATTGTATAATTAATTGTAAAAAAACATTAAAGGGTTGTAACTGAAAAGTGAAAAATGGTGGAAATTTGGTACAAAGTATAAGATGAAAAAAGTTTCAATTCAGATTATTGTATTTCAATTTTTGACTTAGTAAGTGTATAGGAATAGCCATATGAAAAGTTAAACTATTACTTAACTCTAGTAAAATATAAATATCACACACCATTTACCAAAACAACACTCTGAGAAGACAATAACCTAAAATACATCCAATGAAGATAACAGTGACAGTTCAGTTTCAGGATGCTACCTGTTTAATTAATTGAAATTTCTTAAGGGTTGATGTAAGTTATATTCACTCGAGGTGTTTCCTGGAGTATGTATTAGACTCGTGAGTTTTTATATAATTTTTTGTTTCACCTTGAATAAAAACTCACAGTTATTCATTACTTTCATTTTCTGTGTATCCAATATAATTTGAAGAAAAAAATGATTGATTCGAAAATACATTTATTTCAATGCAGTAATGATCAAAACGTATATCATGTTTCAATCTATTGATTTTGTCCATGGCCGATGTCCAAATGATTGTAGCAGGATCTGATGTTAATGAAAGTTTCGACGATAGCAGTCTGTTTTCCAAATGTACTGTTTCGAATGTTTTTTCCTGAGTCAAATAACTGATGGTGGCATATTCAGAATATGAAAAAAAAAGAATCATGATTGCATATTTGCTTACAAGTACTACTAATTCATTTCCTTATAATGATGACATAGAAAACGAGCCATATTCAATATGAAATATTCAATTGAAAACTAATTACACAGTAAAAATGTTTGAAAGTTGAAAACCTAAGCTACATAATTGGTGTACCTAATACTCAGGAACAATGTTTTGATGATGCCCAAACAGAGCAGGGAGAAATTTAAACTTCATCACACCACGTTTAGGAAGTGTCATTTATAAACAGCATTGCCATATATCCTCCTTACATTACATTTAATGATGATGTAATGAAGTGCTACTATTTGCTCTTAACCTGTCATTCTCCCATTGTGGAGTAAAAGCAATGTTGAAAATATTTTTTGGGCGTTTTTTGAACTTATCGAAAATAGTGATTTGATTCTCTCCGGCAAGCAGTTATATAGATTGATATTCAGAGAATTATTCTGAGATTTGGTTAATCTATACCTTAGAGTTTTTAATAACTTAGCACACCTAGTTTTATACTCATATATATCTGACTGGGTTTGTAACTGGTTGACATTTCTCTGTATTTCTAATAAGGAATTGTGGATATATAATGAAGGTAAAGGCATGATACCAAACTTTATAAAGTATGGGTGACAATGATCTCAATATCCAACTCCAGCTAAGATTCTTACTGCTTTTTTTTGTTGTCGAAAAATGGTTATTGCATGAGTGGCATTTCCCCATAAAATTATTCCATAGTTTATCTGTGATAATAAGATTCTGACAGTGGACAAAATATATTACAAGCAAAATTAATGGCTTTTTACGTACCTTCTTTGAAGGAGTTTTACTTAGTTGTTACTTGCAATAATTTATTTTTGTCAAACTTCAAGACAAGATCAAGACAAATCAAAATTTCTAATAATGTAATGTTTGTTCTGTAATTATTTCTTCAAGTATTCACAGTAGAAAAAAATATCTTCAGTGTCTTGTAAAGTTATATTATCTAACATTTATGTTTTGTTGTATATTCATAATCAAAAATGTGTAATTATATCATTAATATATATATCTTTCTGAAGGTTCTTGGTATTGTTGCTGGCTGCCTCCTTCAAGATCACGATACTCGCATCACGGACTTCCAGCAGTTACCCTACCAGCGAATTTTCACCATGCTCTTCTTGGAATTGAATGCTCCTGAACCTGTATTAGAAGCTATCAACTTCCATGTGCTCACTGCCTACTGCCACACTTTGCATATTCTACGTCCCTCCAAAGCAGCAGGCTTCTGTTATGCTTGGCTTGAACTAGTTTCACATCGTGTGTTTATGGGCCGGATGTTAGCCACAAGTCCACAACAAAAGTGTTGGCCATTGTATGCCCAACTGCTAATTGATCTGTTTAAGTACTTGGCGCCGTTTTTGAGAAATGCCGAATTGGCCAAGCCTGTGACAATGCTGTACAAAGGTTAGTATTACGATTATTATTATTGACAAAATGGTTAAGGTTTTCGCGGCCGCGGTTTTCAGTGTCACTATTTTTCGTGTTGAAGACCGTGAATATTTGGAATTTCTTTCTGACGTTTCGCTGGCGCGAGTGGTTAACTTCTTCAGAGGATTATAGTAGTAACAGTACTAGTATTTCTTCAATCGAGGACCGCCTGCCCGGTACTGACGATGCCCAATAGGCTGAATCTGCTGTCTACCATTGGCTCTTAAATTGAAATCAATATTTGAAAGAATATTTGAAAGAATACCTTTAACAAATGGAATGTACTGTGTGTAATGAAATTAAACAACCATCAAGAGAACTGAAAAACCCCTGTTTTGCCTGTAACACATGTAGGAGGCTTATATGTACTGAATGTTCTGAATTGAGCTCTTCAGAAATAAAGTGTTTACCCCTACAAAAAAGAATATTGAAATTCTACTGTAATAAATGCCGCAACAACGAGTATATTGATAGTTTAAAACTCATAATAAAAGATAAAGAGACTATTATACAAGATAAGAATGAAATTATAACACTTTTGCAAGAGAAACTGAAATGCCTTGAGGAACTAAGAAATAATTCCACCTCTAACACGACCTATGCAAAAGCAACAAAATATGAACAGAACTTGAATCCAAATACGACTACCCAAATAAACGTTCCTGATATCATTATCAAACCCAAGACTAATCAGGATCCCACAACGACCAAGGCAAATATTGATGCAAATATCAACCCGACAAATCTGAAAATTGGTATAAAAAAAGTCAAGCTGAGAAAAGGGGGAATAATGATTGTTAAATGTCAGACTAAACAAGATGCAGAAGTTTTAGAAATAGCAGCAAAAAATAAACTCCACGATGCATATGACATCACAACATCCAAATTACGCAATCCCAGGGTAAAGATAACCAATTTTGAACAAAATCTCTCTAAAGAAGAAATAGAGGCAATGATTCTGAATCAAAATGAATTTCTATCAGACTTTTCTGTAACCTACGTAAAAAAAGTTAAAGACAAACAAAATACAATTTTTGGTGAATGCTCAGCTGCAAACTTCAGTCAATTAATGCATATAAAAAAAGTTTGCATTGGATGGAGAAGATATCCCGTGTACGAAGATTTGACAGTGCCCCACTGCTTCCGATGCCAAGGATTTTATCATAAAGTACAGGACTGTAACAATAAGTTAATTTGCCCCCTTTGCAGTGAAGAGCATCTACAAAAAGATTGTCCCAAGAATAATAAATGTTGTATAAATTGTGTTACATCTAATGACAGGTACAATTTGAACTATAAAACAGATCATTATTCCATTGACATGGAGTGTCCCACATACAAATATCACATTGAAAATTTAAAGTCTAAAATTGATTATCCCACTCAATGGTAATATTGGATGAGGATATAATTTTAGACACTCTAAATCAATCTGAACTAAATCATCGTGGACACTACATTGACCCAATGGAATATAGAATCGTCACATCTGATAAATATCTGAATCTGATGCACTTCAACATAAGAAGTGCATGTAAAAACTTTAATGAGTTATTAGCCATTATTGGTACCTATAACTTCAATTCCTGTGATATTTTTGTTTTAAGCGAATGTTTCCAGAGTGCAACGTCTAACAATTTTAATATTCCTGGTTATACAACAATTCACAATGGAGGTGACTTTAACAGAAATGATGGAGCATTGATCCTTATTAAATCTGATCTCAATTTTTGTATTTCTCACCAAAAACTATCAGTTAGTGGTGTCACTGTTAGTGTAATAACATTAAAAATCGGTAAAATTTCACTAAGAATTTTTGCTATGTATAGGCCGATCCCCAGTAACTTGATTTCTTTCATCGAAGACTTTGATACTTTTCTAGATCAAAACAGAGCAAACCACAACATTGAAATTATAGTAGGTGATATTAATATAGACTTACTAAATGAGAATGACATCAATGTTAACAAATATCTTTCAATGTTGTTCAAACACGGCTTCCTACCTTATATTTCAGAGCCCACACGAGAAACCCATGATAGTAAGTCCTGTATTGACCATCTATTTGTAAAAAACCAAGCTGATATGAATAATAATTTTACATTTGATACATACATTCTTAAATGTTTTATCACAGATCACTATCCAATACTACTAAATATTGCAAAAAGTGAGAAGGAAAATAATGTCAGTAGGGAAAATAAAAATAAATATACTAAAATTAATATAAATAAATTGATATCCTCAATCAAAGAAGAGAATTGGCAAAATATCTTATTAGTTAATGAAGCTCAGAAAGCAACTGATCTCTTTATGAATACATTAAATGAATACCTAGTAAATTCAAAAATCCCCCTCAAGTACTCAAAAAAAGTAATTAAAATTAAACCCTGGATAACAGAAGGACTTATCACATCTATTAAAAACAGGGACAAATTGAAAATGAGGCTACTGAACAATTTTTCTCCTGAATTAGAGCAGGAATACAAATCTTACAGAAATAAACTGAATAAACTATTGAAAAAATCTAAAAATGAATATTACCGTAAACATATCCATGACTGTAAAAATAATATGAAAAAAATTTACAATTTAATCGCAGACGCTACAAACACAAAGACAGTGAAAGAAAATAATATTAAACTTACTGATGAAAATGGAGATTTTATTAGTGATAAAAAAATAATGGCAGACTTTTGTAACAATTATTTTATTAATATTGGACTTAATATGCATAAAAATATCACAGGTGATCCTGACATTACTGAAAATATATTGACTAATACAAATAGCATGTTTCTAACTCCAGTAACAGAAAATGAATTAATCAAACACATTTCTTCTTTAAAAAATAGTAGTTCACCAGGCATTGATGGAATCAAAACTGATATATTAAAAAAAATTCATTTACATATTCTCACACCTTTAGTACATATATTCAATCTCATATTCCAAACAAACATCGTTCCAGTGCAATTTAAATCATCAGTTGTATCACCCATATATAAATCTGGGGATAAAACTGATATATGTAACTACAGACCCATTAGTGTTATCAATAATTTTGGAAAATTATTTGAAAAATGTTTGAAAGATCGGTTAATACACTTTCTAGACTCAAACGATATAATCCACCGACAGCAGTTTGGATTTAGAAATGGTAAGTCTACCACTGATGCAATGTGCTCGGTCATAACAGAATTAACTGAAAAATTAGATGCTAATAAGAAATGTATCGCAGTGTTTCTTGACTTAGCGAAAGCATTTGATACCGTGAATCATGAAAAGCTCCTCCATATACTGGAATGTTATGGAGTACGTGGGACAGTATTGAATGTCTTTCGCAGTTATCTCTCAGATAGAACACAAATAGTTAAACTGAATGACACCTTAAGTGATCCAAGAACGATAAAAATAGGAGTACCTCAGGGCACAGTACTTGGACCTATTCTCTTTTTAACATATATCAACGCATTCTTATCTTCATCAACAAATGCAAAAGTAATATCGTATGCGGATGATACCGTCATGTTGTTTAATGGCAATACATGGACTGAGACAAAAGATTTTCTGCAAAGAGATATGGAAATTGCCAAAAACTGGTTGGATAAGTACCAATTATCCCTGAATGTCAAGAAAACACACTATATTGCATTCTCAACAACAGATGTTAATAGACCCTCCTTCAGTAGTATAAAAATTAAGAACATCAAGGAGGAAATCACAGAGTTGAAAGAAAT
>WOGJ01279136.1:0-12119 GCA_015342185.1 Leptinotarsa juncta
GACTATCGAACAGGGGCTGGCGGCCGTTTTATGTTGCGGCAACGAACATTGCCGATCTCTTCTCGTCATTTCGACACCTTTTCTCGAACTCTCGTTTTGTTTCTCGGCGTATACGGAATTTTCGCGACTGGTCTAACCGCATTCTTTGCCGCTGTCACGTTCCCGGCACGTGCAGCAACCGTCAGGGCCGGCCTCAGATTTATTACAATACAAAGATATCCTGTATCTCTTATGATTGTCATTATTATTATAATTATTATTATCAATACAAGCTTATAGTTCAAGATTGACATATCTAGGGTAGGTTGCACAGAAGTTAATTTTTATCAATAAGAGATTGAAAGATATTTAATTCAGAACGAAAGGTGTTATTTAAATCAAAGAGAATACCTACGACCCCTGCTCCTCTAACATCAAACTTGTGATGTTTGTCGTGTACGGTAAACAATTCGGAAAAGTCGGCTATCGGCGATAGAAATTATATTGTGTTCATAAATAAATGTGTTTTAAAAGAGAATGTTGGGTTTTCTAAAGTTCTTTTCTTTAACTGTTCTCTCGGGTCAGATTTCCTTCAATCATCTACTTTTTTAGTTCATCTAG
This sequence comes from Leptinotarsa juncta, assembly GCA_015342185.1. Taxonomy (NCBI): domain Eukaryota; kingdom Metazoa; phylum Arthropoda; class Insecta; order Coleoptera; family Chrysomelidae; genus Leptinotarsa; species Leptinotarsa juncta. The sequence goes on from WOGJ01279136.1 coordinate 601, forward strand.
CAATTTTAAGTCACTTTAAGCCATTGCCGCAACATACATAAGTCGTATCATCGTTGTCTGTAGTTTTCCATTACCATCCGAATAAAAGTTTTCTGACATTCAGAACCAAAAGGTAGATAGTCATTTTATTTGCCTTCATATTCAGACAGTGCATTTCAGATCGAAAATGTTGACATTTTATGAAGACAATGAGAAAATGATAATATAACTGAGAAAAATTTGTCTTATAATGACCCCACTGTTTTCAATGTCTTTAATAGAAAAGGCAAGTATTACTGGAATCGATATGTGTCTTTTAGGAACCCTCCTTGATATCTGAAGAGAATGTGTTTTATTTTAATACTTTTTCATTTGGAAATGAGTTTTGAAAAAAAATTCTTTGAATAATCTAACAAAAATTATTTTCTGTCGCAAAAAACAAAAAAAAATATGTCTTTTCTGAAGTAATGAATTTTGTACTACCCTACACAACAGACCTCAAAGGATAAGTCTGAGAAAGTAGAGGCGATGACATTTCCCATTACAAAGCCGCCATCTATAGGACGGACAGAACCTTGTTCATATTTGATACTCATGAATTGGTTCTTTTTCAGTCCCATAGATCGCGACATCATATGGATTACCACTGATGATACCTTGACGAGTAGAAACAGCGCTTTCTGGTGTTGGATCACGAATGCTTCGTTTTGGGCTCTGGTTTCAGTTCATTAACATTCGTAATATTCTGAAAAAATGTGTAAAAGTGGCTACAAAATTACGTTCGATAAATTATTTTGCTGTTATTTGATATAATGCGGAGCCAGGTAATAATGGTAATGAATTGATGTAGTCAACGATATAGTTGTTTATGTTCACATGATTAAACATTTTCAATCATTAACGGCTTTTAATCAGGTGTTTCATGAATAATGAAAATCGAGTCATTATTCAACCAATGAACAATTATTGAATCACAGGGTTGTTGATATTCTTAGGTATAAAGTTTTAAAAATAACTTTAAAAAGGAAATGTGACATTGAAGAAATAAGTCAATACGTTGGTAAATATATTATTACTTTCTATAGTTGATGATATAATTACTGACAAACAAATATAGGTTGTATCATTATTTTTTCAATGTGTTTATAGCAAGGCATCCTACCTATCTCCACAATATTTGTTTTAGTGACGAATGTACATTTTTTTTCAAATGGCAATGTTCAAAGACAAAATTGCCGTTATTGGAATGACACCAATCCTCACGTTTTCCGGGAAATACATACCCAATATACGGAAAAAAAATAACGTTTGGGCAGGAATATTGGGAAACCATATTGTAGAACCTCTATTCATTAATCAAAATTTAACATGGGAACTGTATTTGAATATGCTGGAAATTTCTATTGACCCTCTCATCACAGAAATTGTCGAAGCGAATCCTAACGAATTGGATATGGATGTTGTATTCCAACAAGATGGAGCACCACCACATTACTCCAGACAAGTGAGAAACTATTTGGATACTACTTTCTCCGGTTGTTGGATTGGCCGTCAAGGTCCTACAGAATGGCCAGTTCGCTCGCCAGATTTGACACCTATGGACTTTTTTATGGGGCTATTCGAAGCAAAAGGGGTACGAAACTGAAACTGACAATAATACATATTTGTAGAGATATTGATGTTATTGTGTTCGAAAATGTTCAGCGTGAAATATCGGATGGGCTATTCATATGTCAACAAGTTCAAGGCAACCATTTCCAGTATCTTCTGAACTGACCTATCTCAAACTTATTACCTTCTATTATGTAGTTAAATGTCGATGTATTCAGGCAAATATTGAAAGTTCCGCCATTTTGTAGTAGTTGAAGATATTGACATTATATTCTAGGGTTGTGAAGCATTTATCAGGAGCTTCAAAAAGATGTGTCACAAGACCCTCCTTTCCATTCAATTTTTTTCTAGATGGCGCCCAGTCGCCATTATCCCAAATTTCATTATCCCAAATTTCAATTTTTGGAGTCGATGCGTTCAAAAAATAAAAAGGGGAGACATTAAAGAAATACACTGAATATATCCAAAACAAGCCCTTTTCCCAATCACGGGAAATGCTGTAGTCTCCTCTACGCGCATCTCAACAATCAAGTTTGCCTCCTCAGGCGTTTTCTTGACTAGTGTTTCATTTCCTGAAGACGCCAACTTTGTTGGTGGAAAGCGCGACGAGAAGAGTATTGAATTTCAGGCGATTGAGAAAAGTGCTAGTTTTGGATTTATTCTATGCCGAAGGTTCCAGTTTCACGTTTCATTTTACTCGTTGACTAGATCAACTACAAGGCAGCAACGTTGCAAAACGCTGCGAAGCTGCAAAACTTTTGTTGAATCATACGTTATTTTCATAAATGTAGAAAAAAAATGTGCGCCTCGGAACACCCGACAGAAATGACAACTTAAACTAATTCAAATTAAACTGTTCAATATTGAAATTGTTTAACTTGAGAAAAGCTTAGGTTATTACTTAAATTTCATTATTTAAATATTTTATTGATTATTTTGTGTACATGTACATACATTATATCCATATATGAACCAATTGTTACTTTTGTAGGAATACTACTAATAACGTACATACACAAAATTATTGTCATAATTTTTGAGCCACGTTTCACATAATGAAAGAATATCACGTGCTTGCTGGTTATATTTTTATGAAGCTGTCAACAGTATATATCTAACGCACACTAAACACTGAGCGTTTGTCTGACGAGAGAAGAGGAGCCTGCCTGCCGCTGATGTATGCGTGAAAGGAAGGGAAGCCTGACAGACTCGCGCTGTAACGCATTAAGTAACGAGTCGGTTTACTCTCCCATAAGAAGTTATCTAAAAAACAAGAAAAACATACGACTCTTTCATTGATACTCTAGGGTTGGAACGGTTCCGACTAACCTTTCAACTGCCAGAGCAGATGAATTGTAGTTCTCAATTCTGATAAAAAAATAATGAATTGGGTACCATAGCAAAGAAAATTTACTGTCTTTGGGCAACATTTACATATCGTATATTGAACCATTTTCTTGACATACCATTGTCACATTTTCACTAAACAGTTTACAAAACCGCAACACGTGTTTCACTGTACAATAGCTTCTTCAGGCGTGTTGTTTATACTTACCAAATTCGATTTACTAACATTTTTTATGAACATTATTGACTTGTATTATATGACTTTTTCTAACTCTTTAATGACTAATCCCCAGTTTGAGTATGAAGTGATCAACAATTTGAACACTAAGACACGAAATTATTAAACAAATTCAGCAACATTAACTTTCTGTAACTTTCAGTAAGAACAAGCCTGAAGAAACTATTGCGGTTTGCTGAAGTATTCAGTGAAAATCAAAAAATGAAGTTTTACTCAAATGTGTTATCATAGGTTCCATTCTATCATATTTCCAAGATTAAGTATTATTTCCTAGTCGAAAAATACCGAAGTATGAGGTTTCCACCTGTAAATGAAATTTTGAATGTTTACTAACTTATTGATATTTCTAATATGATGAACTCCTCAACAAGAGTATGACAATAAATTACTCGAAACAAAATAATTATATTGAAAAAATGATAAACAAAATTTTCACTCAAATACATCATGAATGTAAAGTTCATTTGAAAATATTTCATTACCAAACCAAAAATGACGAGACTACGTGATGAATAATCACAAAATTAAGCAAACACTAACACACTGAAAGAGTACTTCAATTATACAGTCATCATTCCCACGACCAATTTCACGGACGGTTATAACTCAAATGATCCCCCAAGAAGATCCAAACTAGAATGACTAGTTCAATAATATTCCATGGGTTTCAATCTTTCTCAGCGAATGATAAATATTCGTAGACTCCAAAGTAAAGGTTGAAAGAAGTACAGATCTAAAACAAGATTGGCCACCTTAATTAGTCTTAACTAATAAATGTCTTTATAGATCGGGAAGATAACAAGCATTATTTTTTACCTCTGTCAAACAATGGTCAGATAGTATAACATTTCAACCCACCAAGATTGTTTCTACCATTGGCGTAAAGTCAGAAGGGTACTGACATTTTAAGTTTAAATTTTACATCAATTGTGACGAAATCTTATTTTAATTAATGATTTTTTTCACTTTGCATTTGTAAATAATTATTCGTCTCTAGATTCCACTGAATAAACAGAACATATTCTTGATACATCATATGAAAAAATAATAATTTATGATTGAAACTGAAGGGTAGTGGTTTTCTTTTTTTTTCACATGTGTAGGATGATTCTTCTCAACGCAAGTGTAGGTTTCCTTTCCATATTCATTGTGCTTTCTGGTTAAAATTTCTCCAAAGTTTATAAATATTCAACAACCATTAATGACAAGATTTATTTAAGATCTCTGTTCAGTTCAAGATTTATTTCAAATAGTTAATTTATATTTGTTTTTCTCGTTTATCCACCTTTAATGGTTATCCTTCTTGAATGAAAGGTGGTGCGACAGTTCTACAGGTAGGTGGTAGGCGTTTTCGTGTAGTGTTTATTGTTTATGATGCATTCGAATATGTGATAAATATTTAAGAAGAACTGGTGTTAATCTGATTTCATTGACAACATTCTAAATTTTATCTTCACTAAACCCAACACCAAACCGTTATTTTAACAACTCGACACGTGTTTCGATCACCAAGGAAGGTCAAACTTGAAGATGATTACTTGGTGATCTAAACACATGTCGAGGAAGATCAAACTTGAAGATGATCACGTGGTGATCGAAACACGGGTCGATGTGTTAAAATAACGGTTTGGTGTTGGGAAAAACATCAGTAATATTCATTACTACACCAAAGGTTACAAACAGTGCATCACAAATATTATAGGAACTGAGCATTCAATAATCATCTCAGGGCTTTCAAGTCTTCTTAATTGAACACACTCAGCCCTCATGATATAGGGTTACAAAACGTTTTATGTTTATTCACATATTTCATCAATAACTGAATTTGGAATATCTCCTAATTAATCATTTTTTCTTTGAAATATACATCCTCAGCTTCTGTTGATGAAGATATCAAATAATTCGAAGCAATTCACGAAATATGCTAGTTTGCAATACGATACATCAACTCTCACTTGAAGGCTTTGCTAAAACTAATTTAGTAATTATAGGAAGCTAAGGCTCGAAATGATAGAAAAATTTTCTGGATTAATTCAAGTTATTACATTCAGCTTTGATATTTTTTTGTTGTTGAAATAATTTATTATGAACCAATTCTCTACAACGAATTCAAATTCCCCCCAGAGCGTAAGGCTTCAGCGAAGTCTCGTCAATACCGTAACAGTACCAGAGGTAATAAGGCATGTAAATATGAAACGAATGGAGTGAAACAAAAAGGTTTTCGGATAAGCACTCAAAAAGGGCAAGGGAGAAAGGATTAAGAAAGAAAGTTCATTGTAGTAGTGCAAGTAGGAACTAATGGCTTATGACGTGAACCAAGCTGGACCGAAGTGATACAAGATGGGAACTTGGTGATATGATTTCTTACTTTTTTTTTAGAAAATAGTTATTTCAGTTCAGCTGATCTAATTGATTATTTAGAAAATTTAAAATCCCTCTGCTCTAAACGTTACATTTTTCAAATTCAATTAGTGAATTTCAATTCTTCTTCAAAATATTTCTCCTACAATAGACATCCAAATGAATATCAGTTCAAATTTGAGATAAAAACCTTAATAACAAGTTGAAATAACACGGAATATACACTACTACAAAAAAAGTATGCAAAAATCGTATCGAACGGCAAAATATCTTCCATCCATGGCAACGTGAGTTACTGACCTTTTGATGAAATATCTGTGAATTTTTGAAAATTTTCATCACACCAATTGTCGAAATTTGTGCTAAAAATGTTCAACACGGTACTTTCATCAAGGAAAAATATATTGCGGTAAACCTGACATCATTAAAGATCACAGATTGTCGGTATTCATTTATAAGGAATGTTTACATACAAAACGATTTTTCTCTTCATATTGATGAAACCATAAAATATTATTAACAAACGGTTTTATAAACAATTCAATTTGGTATTGGGATCCATTTCCCCAGAAACTAGATTCTCAAATTTTCGCAAAAATGCATTGAGAGCAAATTTTCATAGTTATTAAATAAATTCGATTACACAAATATGATTGTACTGGAAAAACTATAAAAGTGCCACAATTGGGCAATACAACTTTTACGATACACAATAAACAGGAAATTATCAAAAATTCAAAACAATATAAATAATTCGAATCATCAACTGAAATTAAATTATATAAACAGGATGGACAATATTATAATGTTCAATATTGCAAATTGAAGTATGCCACTAATATGCAACTAATACTTTTGTAAACCTGGTGATTGTGGTTGTTTTTCGGTTTTTGGTTACCGATGTGACTGTGAAGTTTTTTAAAAATATGTATATAATATGTTTTTCCGTTAACCAGCTATCGCACCCCTACGAGGACTTACCTTTCAACGTGTGATTCCTAACACGGGGTAGACGATATCAAGTGAAAATCTTGCGTTCTGCCTGCAGCCTAAATCATCGACTCACACATCGACCGACTGACTGAGAGAACAAAGCACCCACGTCGAACCGCCTAGCTACCGACCGACCGAAATATTTATATATTACATACAACTCCTTTCGAATGTACCTTTTCCATATCATTTTCAATCTACATCAAATCATCTCTTCAATGCATGCTGTTCATATCACTCGGCATTGTGGTAATTGAAGGGATATGATGGCTCTATTAGGAACTATTATTACTACCACAAAGGTGTTGCTTTTTCTTTCATCATTGTAATTTATTTCAATAAAATTCAATAAATAATAATTTTTTTGTGACATGATGACTGTTTTATTTGTACACTTCTTCCAAGTCTTCGTTAATACTCTTAAAAATGTACTATACTTCTGGTATTCTTGATATCTTGTTTTCCACTTTCAATAACTCCACCTGATTTCACTTCTTGTCACTTTTTATATCACTCGAATTTTATTACATCGCATACAAGCTGACTATAACTTTTTTTGTATTTTTTAGTTCAGCGACAATAATTCTATCGTCATTAAGTATGAGTTGGGGTTCAACACTATTTGCTAGATCCCTGTAATCCTTTGCTATCCACTACATTCTAGCTAGTTAACAAAAAATCCCATTTCATACCATTTCAATACCATTGATTTAATTAATCGGAAGAATGAATATATTTTCATCTTGTGAATGGACTAACCCAATACTTGATGAAACTTATTTGCTTGAAGGTGGTTAACAATGTTTCATGGTGAATTTCATTAATTTGGACTTCCATTGTCTAATATAATATGACTTGAAATCTCTAAAATAACAAATGAATATTAAAATTAGAAATAATAGCTGAAAAAATAATTATATTAAGCAAAAAATCATGAAAAGAAATTGCAATAAAATAAAATAATTAAAATTAAGCAAAAAATTGAAAATTGAACAAGTGAAATGAAATAAAAATTGAAAATTAAAAGATTTCAAGCCAAGTTACTTCCCTACGTTTCGACTGTTGGTATCCACAATCGTCTTCGGGTGATGACCCGAATGAAATTAATAATACTATCTATGATATCAAATTTTCATAAACATTATTTAGTTCTAGCTTCCTCAGTAAGAAGCTACGGTGGAAACAAAAAATGTTTTTGAAAATTGTTTGATAATATCATTGACACTACTTGTATCTAATTGGCAATTTGTTGAGTAATCCCCAATATTGTGGATTATTTCCTGTTTGTAAATGAAACTAGCAGTTCATATGTTAGAATGTGTATCATTTAAGTAGGCGGTTTCGTTTCGATTTTCATATAAAAATAGTAAATAGTAAATATAATTTTGCTGTAGGTTGATTCATTACTTGATATTCGAAAGTGTTTTCATCTTGCACATGAACTGTTCTACGCCTATGCGCATGGAGATTGCTGCCTGCAAGTCTGTCCGATTCTCCCAGCATCGCAGAGGGCCACACGTAATCATCTGTGGGCACACCTGTGTTTAAGCTCAAGGCAATCAGGGGAATAGGAAGATCGTTGCAGTGGCGGAGAAGATACCATCTGATACTACCCCTTTATACTACCGTTTTCGTTCCACCAGATTGGAATTTGATAAAACGAGGAATGCAATGAAGAAGTTACTGTTACTAATTGTATGGCTATCAATCTTCTTGTTGGTTACCATCTGGTTTGGTTAAATGGTCTATGAATCGCTTATAGGGTTTGTTGATGTGTTTTTTTCAATATCAAATATTCTAATTGATTTCAGGTGAAAAATCTGAGCTCCTTTCGAAGCCTAGTTTAATGAATGAATTTAGGAATTATTAAAGACATCAATATAGTAAGGGTGTTATGGTACAAATGAAAAAAATAAAAGTATCGGTCAGTCGACAAATAAAAACAACCAAATACAGACTTCACCTGATTTTTTCAATGTGATAATGAAAATTTAAACATTTCAATTTTCAGATCTGACAATCATAAATTTCATCAAGGAAATTTTAAACAATCAATGATTTTTTAAAAAGCAGATTTTGGAAATGTACAGTACATATTAGAAGCATTTAATTATATATTCAGAAATGGAATTGCTGACGTGAAAATCGTTTGAAAAAAACAATTTTCCCACACCATAATAAAAATACCGTCTCTCGACGCAATAGTATGTCTTTAGACTACTTCCTAGTGATTCTAACTTGGGTATCGAAACGCGAGTTGAGAAACAGTGTTTTTGTTCTGGTATGGAAATAATATATTCTTTAAAAACATTCGGTTATATGTATTGTATGAGAGTCTTGATAAATCTTGTTCATTAAATACAGTACAGAAATGGTTTCTTCATTTTCGTTTTTTCACCAAGAGATATCCCATTTTTGGTTTTGAATAGTCTGCTGCCCATTACACCCAACACAAACATACAATGTTCAAAGAACTTTCATGAAGAATCCATATATGAAGGAGCATAACTTTGAAACACTGATCTGAGATTTGAAACGCTGCTTTCTGAAACTTTCCTATAAAACAGAAGAATAAATCTCATAAACACTGGCAAAATTATATTTCAAAATTAGCTGATAGCAAGTAGCACACGAATGATTTTCTTATTTGTAATTAACAGGGACATTAAATAATTGATTAATTTTCTAATGATGGTGGAGTTTATATTGAAATATTTATTATTAATATTCATAATTTAAGATATTCAGTAGTATACTGCAACTTTGAGAACTTTGTTGACATGTTTAAGAGCTTAGACTGACTAGTGCTCTTCGAATTATTTTTGGTTTTTTATGTTCCTTTATGAAGTAACAGATTCAAAATAATGAAATTTCGTTTATGTGTCATCTTCCTCACTACATATCCACAACAATCACATTCACATTTCCTCAAAATAGTCTTCAAATACAGTGGCGTTCCCAATGTTGCCCTGTCTACTTGTCTTAAATTAATTTCACAATGTGTCCTTATGTAATAGGCAGGTAAATCTGATAAATGAAATATTGAAAAGAGGAATGAAAATGTCTATATTTTTTACCACTTTTATTTGTAACTAACTTACTGCAGTTTCGTCCTATATGGACATTTTCAAACTAAGAACAATAAACATAATAATATTATTGTTCTTAGTTTGAAAATGTCAATATAGGACGAAACTGCAGTAACGTTAGTTACAAATAAAAGTGGTAAAAAACATAGGAATTTTCATTTCTCTTTTCATCATGATCTCCTACCATGTAGTAACGGCTACTATCGTTATTCATAATATTATTATGTTTACTTATATATATTTATTAAAACAACGATAAAAATTAAATGATTATGTTTACTTATTTCTACACTCTCATAGGCATCTAGATACCTGTTGTTATTAACTTGTCTAACTAATCCTCATGAACTGAAGTCTATGGAATGGTTTTGTTGCAAAATATTTCAAGTGTATGACTTATTTTAAAAACCACCTTGATAGGTACCTAGTTCCTTGAAAATATTTCCAAAGTTCTTGTATTGGTGGTATGGAACTGAGATATATTCATCATGGTTTTAGTCTTTTTTAAAAGTCGAGATTTCGTTCATTCTTAACCTATACATCTTCTTATATATATTGGCTATTCTTTACCAAAACGCCAAGAAATGAAAGTTTTCCATTATCTTCTAACTCATACGTGAATTTTATTGATGGAAATCTATTATTTAAAAAGGAAACAAAGTCCTCAATATTCGATTTTTGGTTATGGAATATCGCGAAAATATTAGCCACATACCTTAGCCATATCCTAGGACTTTTCTTTCGGTTTCCATTTCGAATCTGCTCATGAACAGGTTTGCCAGGGGAACAAGAGGTTACCCATAGCCGTAAGAATATTATCATCTGGCAATTGCCAGGAAGAATTCGAATTTTCAAGAGAATGAGTTATTAAATCTTTCTTATCTTCAAATTTTATGATCTTTAGAAACATAATAATTGTAGTAAAATAAAGAATTTCTTTATCTCATGAAAGAATACCTTCATCGAAAGGTTCAATTACCAACAACAATTTCAACGATTAATTTTCATTATACTTACTTTTTCAGTACATCAACAATATTTTGGAAAACGCGACAGTCGTCAACTTGGCCAAGAGATTATTCAACATCACCTAGAAGAGAAGAGCTTGAAAAATTGAGGAAACAAGAGAAGATATACTCATAAGTTACAAAAGAGACTTATTTTATGTTTTATTTGGTTTTTGTTAAAGGTATTTTGTTAGACCCTGTATTACCAGTAGCAGTTGAAGTTCTCTAACGATAGTTCTTATGGATTTCAATAAAAAGAGATTTTTGTAGAAAATTTGGAAAAACATATCTTTCAATGACATTTGAATGTTTCAACATGCTTAATATAATGTCTATTCAGCATGGGAAAATTAGAAACCATGAGAGATACAAAGTCCATTTAATTAGGATTTATAAATTTGACATGACCTTCAATTTCAAGGTCAAACTTCCATTACTTTCTATTTTTCATATGATTTAATGAAATTTTGCCGATATGAGAAAGTTTTTCACTTGTGCTATATATTTTTCTCGAGCGTAGAGGAACTGGCAAAAAAATGAGTGGCCACATATCGAAAACTATGCATATATACAGACGGCTCAAAAATCAAAGAAGGCTCAGGATGTGGAGTGTACTACAGATCACTAAGCCTAAGGATTAAGTGGGGAATGGAAAAAATGCCAGCGTGGTCCTAACAGAACTGGCTGGTATCTCAATCGCCACAAAAGAAATAACCAAGAAAGGAATTTCTTGCAAAAACAACAATCAACACTGATATCAGACAAGTCTCATTAGCCTAGAAGTTCTAGTACTAGCCTCAGGGCTAGTACTAGAATGCCACCAAGATTTAGCCAAAGCCTCGGTAGATAATAACATTATCCTGAGGTGGATTGAAGAGCACGACAGGAGTGAAG
>WOGJ01279273.1:0-10769 GCA_015342185.1 Leptinotarsa juncta
AAAAAACTGGGAATCGTCTCCTGGTCTCTTGATCAATATCAGCAGAATACAGTGCTTAAAATTTGAAATCTCCAATTTCATTTGTTTTTTTTTTTGATAACAGAAAGTAAACAAATATGTAATGGATTCAACCGATTCTTGATGAAAAACTATAACGTGTTACGTTTTTTGTAAAACGGTTCAGTAAAAATCCCGCAATGAAGTGTTTCTTGAATAAGGAGATGAACAAATTATGAAGTTTCTGAGCTTGCAGAAAGATAAATACCTCAACTAAAAACTCCGTTGTGAAATATTCATTTATAGGATTCATGTGATAGCTTTTCAATTCAGAAATAGAAGAGGTATTTTGTATCTCAATCAATTGTTAGGGGTTTATCACGCACAGGTTGAAAATTGACTCATCGAAAATGTTTAAGGATATTTTGAAAACCAGTCCTAATTTATTTTCGAATCATTTAGGATGGATGATAATCGATATACAGTGATTTTAACTTATGTAAAGTGAAAAAAACAATTTTTCTGCCATCAAAAGTCATTTTTTAATGGCAAAAACAAAATTAGTACAATTCATGACCCACACTCTGATTTCTGACAGCACTACATCTATCGTTCATGAACAAAGTAGCATTGTCAGTGTCATGTTGAAGTAAGATTTCCGATTCTGCTATTAGGCGCTCTTGGAAAATAACGACATGTGAATCATCACTTGAGTATAAAACAACGTCGGTTTCCACTGTCTGTTCCTAATATGATGTAAATAAACACATTTTTGCGCTTACTTTAGAAACGCTGGCTGAACGCTTCGAGATAGATAAAAAAATGTACTAAATTATTGTACACCTTGAAAAGGTCTATAAAAAAGTCCGCGCTGATATATATATATATTTCTAGCGGCCGGGGGGTGGTGCCCTATAGAAATTTATGATTAGCAGTATCATTAATTAGTGTCAGCATTGCACCGATGCGAAGCCAATGCGGTTCGCTAGTGTTCGCATATGTGAAGGAATTCTTTCTTGAAGTATAGCCCATACATTTCGAATAGGATTCAGGTCGGGGGATTGTGCTAGCCATGGCAATACATCAATTCATTCGTTGGCAAGCGAGTCTGCCATCAGCCGAGCGACATGTGGACGATCACCATCATGTATGAGGTGGAAGTTTTGTCCGACAGTATCAACAAATGGTCGAACGATAGGTGATTAATGGCGTGAGTTTTAAAGAAGGGATTTGGAAAAACGAAGTCGGTTCTGCCACCAATTATCATTTTGTTTCATACTATTACTGTATCACATTTATATGTGTGAATCTTCTGAACATGTTTCAAGAAATCCACATTTCCAAATCGTCCTCGCACTCTTATTCGAAGATTAACTGGTTTCGTCATTAAATGAAACCGTATTCAAACATTCGCATCCAGTTTTTATATTCTTAATACCACTCTTGCAGCACCTCTGCACAAAGGTAAATATCCTAGTGGATTTCGACTGTGGAGATTTTATTTCATTATTATTTCAGTTTTTTTAGATCAATATAATTGTTAATTTTTCAGCTGATCTTCTTTAATTTTTTAATTTTTTACAGGTTCTTTCAAGGATTTCAAATCAATTTATATCATATTAGAGAATGGAAGTTCCAACTAATGAAATGAAACCTTCTAGAAGCCCTACAGCCCTTCTGATCCCATTTATAGTTAAATAATGTCGTTGAAATGTAGATAAAACACAGTATTTTTAAAGCACTTGCCAAACAAAAACTGTATAGCAAGAAATAATCGACAATTTTAGACTAGTAATTGCGTTATAGAAACTATTGTTCACTACACTTCTGTAAGAAAATTCGACAAACTATTCATCATCTCTTTCAGGGCTAGTTCAACTCACAAAAATCTATAGGGCGAACAACTGTACCAATTCAATTAAGATGAACGAACTCATATATTAATTGTTATTAATTTTGTATATTATCAAAATATCTCTAGACTATTCCGATGTATGTTATTCAAGATATGGACTGTTTTTTGAGGGATAAAAACCTCTAAGTGTTACGTTTTCATTTTGCAAAAAAGCATAATTTGTTCTGTCTTGATTCTCAACGACGAAATGTCATTTAAAGATTCGTTCGAGACTCTCAGAATATCAATTTCATATTTTTTTAATCGAATAATATTTTTCGTCCTTACAATTTTCTACATTTTCATTATAGCTTGAACTATCCTGGAGAAAAATAATCTGCATAATCAATAAAGTGCTTGTATAAAAATTATCCACCCATTTTTATATAATATTTCAAGCGATATGTCTTTAACAAATCCCTTTGAAAATATCTATCTTCTGTTCCAATTGTTTAATATAAAATACTACAAAACGTAGAATATGAGTTCTTCACTTTCTCATATAACTTCCCTTAGTATTTCAACTGCCACAATCTGAAAAATATAAAAATTTTAATGAATAACTTTGAACACGTGGTGCAGAAATGGCAAATTCGTATATACGCTGATAAATTACTCGAAGTATTTTCCGCAAATAAAAATCTTTTATTGATAAGTAACTTGTGATCAATAATTTTGCCAATCATAAAAGATTCAAGGAATTATACACATACTTATCTTAACGTTGCGAAGGCTAAAATCTCCCTCCGTCTTCAGAATTGGAAAAATATAAGTAAACTAGCACTTGTTTCTTCGTTGATATCCTTTGTATGTATACTTCAGATGTCAAATGAATTTTGGAATGTGGAATATTTCAATGTTGTTGACGTGTCAAAATAATTATTTGGTGAATTTGAGACAAGTCACGACATTTCTCAGGTTTTCTCTTATATTTAAATGTCCAGCAACGCGCTTTCGAAAATGTAAGTGAAATTAACTCAAAATTCACATGAATGAATATATGACAGTGGAAACAGACCAAAAATATATTTTCAATACGCTAAAAGAAACATCATCTCTGGTATATGAAAGGTGTAAACTCTTTTCCCCCTCTTCATAAAAGAGGACGTATGCTTCTCCACTCACAAATAATTTCGATGATTGATCGACTTTTGAAACATACGATGTAGTACAAGATATGGTTTCATATTAGAAATCACACGTTAAAAGATAAGACCTCGTTAGTCCTTAGCTCGCACAAATTTCAACTTCTGAGGGTTATCGTTCGTAGTGGTGCGACAGCTAGTTAAGGTAAAACAGATTTTTAAACAGATTAGTCTGCTACTATTTCGTCACTATCCAGTTTTTCAAGACTGGTAACCAAATACGATCCATTTCTGAAGATCTGTTTGAAATACGCGTCACTCCAGATATAAGAATTTACGTTGATTTTTGAGTATATTTCTTCTCAGAGTGATCTAATTTCAAAATGTGGTCTGACAATTTTGATCCTGTTGATCCTTTTTCTGATGTTGACCTGATGTATCATCAATATAACGTTTTCTATAAAAACAAAGTATTTTATAAATGCATTTTTTTGTCTTCTGTAATTTTAGGTTTTTTATGTGTTAGTATAGATCACAAGTGTATAGTTGTTCCGTGAAAATCTCTAACATCATATCTATTTTCAGTTTAGTATATCTTTTTAGATAGTCCTGATTGATTGAATCCCAGCCAAATACGTGAATGAATGTCATTATAATGTCATCGATGACATAAGTAGATCAAACTCATTTCGTGAAATAAAAATCGTAATTTATGAATGAATTGTGTGTTTTTTTATATCATCCAGATTGATACCGAAGAGCCCTAATATAAGTGTCTTACGACAAAACATCGACGTCTACCAGTGAGCATGAAAGTATTGCGTGTAAGTAGTAGAAATCCTGTGAATGATATATAATTCAATTCCATAACCAATGTTTGTGATAAAAACTGAGTAGAGAAAAGTGTTTTTGTATATTTCTGTGTTCATATAAAAGTATTCGTTCCGAAATAATATTTATATGAAAGTAGCTGTTTCAGGTGGGCTTTTTTTCCAGTTTGTGTTTGAAAGTCACTACTTTGCATGATCTACACATCTGTGTAGAGTTACTTCTTTCAACATTATTTGCTTCCTTCCTTTCTTTGAAAGATTCCTACATTTTTTGTATCAAGATGAAGTAGTAGAAAGCCAGAAACTGTTTTTCCCAAAAAATTTTTCACTCCTAAATATATAACCCTTCAAATTCAAAATGCTGTATTATCTATGATTATATTTTGCCACAGCGTCAATATGATACCCATTCGTACTATGATTCCTATGATTTTCATTTGGAATGTTGAAGGTCTTCTTAATTTATTAATTATACAATGTTGTTCTGGATATTTCTAATATATTTTCTCTACAATTTTTGTTCCTTTTTCAGCTGAGACGGGAAGACAAACTCTGTCTCCAAAATCAAAATTGTCATAATATTTCGCTTCTATGTATGTTGAATAACGTTTTGAATCCATAAATTGGTCAATTGCCAATCGATGCCAATTGATGCCAATTGATGCCAATTGCCATCATTCTGAAAAGTGAGAATGCATTTCATGAATCATGATTTTTATAGCATAATGTAATGTAATAAGTTTCAAGTCTTTATATAAGCTTTCTAGCATCTCGTATGTCTTCAGATGATAACTAGACATCCTTATATGTTAGATATTGAAAAGACTTCTTGAATAAGGATGACATACATTAAATCTTGGATCTCAGAGTCTTGTAGTAATGTGCGCAATGAAACCTTCAGCTACTGTGGATGCAGTAATATCTGGTGTATGTGGTATATATATGGTTAAGATGATAACTTGATATCCTCATATGTTACATATTGAAAAGACTTCTTGAATAAGGATGAAATATATTAAATCTTGGATCTCGGAGTCTTGTAGTAATTTGCGCAACGAAACCTTCAGCTACCGTGGATGCAGTAATATCTGGTTTATCGAAACATACAGGATTGCCTCCGGCAAAATTACGAAAACTTTGAGTGTCTTTGAGTGAGGTTATTTTCTAAAATCATGTTTGTTTCTTTTTCGGAATAAATTATTTGTATCAAATCCATTATTCGTCTTTGTCCGTTATGAGACGAGGTAGATGTACGATAGAATTCTGAAATTTGACATATGTTGAACTATCCTTATGTTTAATCATAATAATTGTTGAATCTAATACACCTGCTGTCATCTGTTAAAACATGTAAATTGTTTTAGGTTAATTTGTGTTCTGTCATATTTTGATACTTGAGAAGAAGCAGAAAATTTTGTTTTTGAGTGCTATGGCAACAAGTAGTAGTAGAATGAAGTTAAGAATGTATGACAGTAAGAAAAGAGTTTGATTGCTTACTTTTATTTTTTCGATTCGTTCTTCAATAAAACTAATCACATTTGAAGTTGTGTCTATCTTAAAAGTAAAAAACCGAACAGGTTATGGGCCCAGGCACCCTTCAGTTAAAAGCAGAAAGTGTAAAACGTAAGCAATCGTAAAAATTAAAAACGGTAACAACTAAAAACAAAAATGGCGACTGCAGCTCAGGACGACGCAGTGACTTCGGTCGAAAAACTAACAAACAATGAATCGTACCAGATATGGAAGTTTCAAATAACAATTATACTCAAAGCTTATGCTTTATGGGACATTGTTAGTGGAAGAGAAGTTTTGCCATCTTCTGATGACAGTAAAATAGCAGAATGGAATCGTCGAGATGCCAAAGCCCAAAAATTAATAATAACGACAGTAGACAAAAAGATTCTCATGCATATAATCAACTGTAAAACATCCAACGAGATGCTCGAGAAACTGAGTAATATTTTTGACAAGAACACTGAAGAACAAAAATGCAGCTTATTAAAGGATTTCTTTAACTTAACATATGATAGAAGCAGTGATATTTCAATACATATAAGTAAAGTTGAAAGCCTGGCATACAGACTAAAAAGTTTGAGTCAAGATATTAATGAAGAAATGATTATCTCCAAGATACTTTCAACGTTACCAGAAAGTTATAAATACTTCAACACAGCCTGGGATTCAACACCCAAAAGTGAAAAGACATTAACTAAACTCACCTCAAGGCTATTAGCAGAAGAAGCCAGATTCAAAGAAGTTACAGAAGAAAATGCAGTAGCATTCGTGTCAACAAAAAGTGAAAAGAAGGGTTCCAAATATAAAGAAAAAGTAACATGCTTCAAATGTAATGGATTGGGGCATTTTGCTAAGAACTGTCAGAAGCAAAGAACTTGTTCGATCTGTAAGAAGAACAATCATGTTGAACAAGATTGCTATTTCAGAAAGAAGAAACAGACACCAGAAAAAATGCAGAAGGTAGCATTTTTGACAGAAAAAAATGAAAACCCCGTAGACGATAGAGTTTTTGTTGTAGACTCAGGGTCATCTTCGCATATGTCTAATAACATAGATTTTTTCGAAACACTTGCTGAAACTACATCAAAAATTTCAGTAGCTAAAAAGGGACTTGATATGAGAAGTCAAGGACTGGGATCAATAGAAGGAAGTGAAATTATTCTAAATGATGTACTTTTCATTCCTGATTTAAGTAAAAACTTATTATCTGTGAGTGCCATTACAGAAAAAGAAGGAAAAGTGATATTTGACAAAAACAAAGTGACTATCTTGAAAGATGAAATGAAAATCCTCGAAGGGACCAAAGGTGAAAATGGTCTTTATATGGTGAATTTGAATATACAACCACAAACTTTTCTATCAGAACTTGAAGAAAATCCAGCACAAATATGGCACAGAAAACTAGGACATTTGGGGGTGAATAACTTGAAAAGATTAGTTGACATGTCAACTGGAATCGACATCAATAAAACTGATCTTGATAAACTAGTAACAGTATGTAAAACATGCCTAAAAGCTAAGCAAACCAGACTTCCTTTCAATAACGTAAGAACTAGAGCCACCCGCCCTCTTGAAATCATTCACACAGATTTATGTGGCCCCATCGATCCCATCACATGGGATGGTAAGAAATACATTCTAACATTCCTCGATGACTTCACTCATTACTCCATGATATATTTATTGCAAAATAAATATGAAGTATCTGAATACGTAAAGGACTATATCCAAGAAGTAGAAGCTCACCACAACTTGAAAGTGTCAAAAGTAAGAAGTGACAATGGAACAGAGTTTGTTAATGCAGATCTGAAATCTTGGTATAAAAGAAAAGGAATTGTAATGGATCTTTCTGTACCACACTCTCCTCAACATAACGGTAAAGCAGAAAGGTTGAACCGTAGCATAATGGACAAAGCCAGAGCACTGATTTTTGACTCTGGTTTGAACAAGAAGTTCTGGGGTGAAGCAGCAAGAGTGGCTACATATCTTTTAAACAGATCACCCAGCGAGGCAGTTGACATAACTCCAACAGAAAAGTGGACAGCTAAAATACCAAATCTTTCAAATATTCATTTATTTGGATGTAAAGCCTATGCCAAGACACTGGGATATTTAAAAAAACTTGACGAAAGAAGTAAGGAGTTCATTTTCATTGGATATTCATCGAATGGCTATCGATTGTGGGACAAAGAAAAGGAAAAAATAGTTATAAGCAGAGACGTAGTCTTTGAAGAACCTAAAGGTGATATTCAAAGTAAAAGCCCAGTACATTCAAGAATATTAATGAAAGAAATAGAAAACCTTGAGAAAAGGGAAGAAGAGGAAAACGAAGTTAAAATGACAGACGAAACTAATGAACTTTCAGTAAATGATGATCTAAAACACCAGGAATCAGAAGATGAGATAGAAAGTGAGGTTAAAACAACACGATGTGGTAGAAAAGTAAATATACCAAAAAGATTTCTGGATTATGACCTAACACACTCTGATAATGAACATTCTATAGCGATGCTAAGCTACGAAGAAGTAATGAAAAGTGATGACAAAGAAAAATGGATACAGGCCATTGAGGATGAAAAAGCTTCATTGAACAAAAACAACACTTGGACATTGGTGGATGAAAACACAGTATTGAAAAAAAAATTCTAACCAGCAAATGGGTGTTTAAAGTTAAAGATGATGGACATTATAAAGCTAGACTAGTTGTAAGAGGATGCCAACAAAAATATGGTATCGATTATATGGAAACATTCAGTCCAGTAGTTAACATAACTGCTCTAAGAATAATACTAGCCCTAGCTGCCTGCAATAATTATTACATTAAGAAATTTGACATCAAAACTGCCTTTCTTTATGGAGACCTGTCAGAAGAGATTTTTATGAAATTGCCAGAAAGCTACACAGAAAAAGGCAAGGTATGTAAACTTCTAAAATCTCTGTATGGTCTAAAACAAGCCCCTTTAGAATGGAACAAAACATTTACTAATTTTTTGAAAGAAAATGGTTTACACATTCTAAAAACTGAAAATTGTATTTTCAAAAATGAAAACAATTCTCTAATACTTGCCGTTTATGTTGATGATGGAATTTTAGTCGGAAACAATGAGATAGAAATGGAAAACTTGCTGAGAAATCTTAGAAACAAGTTTGAAATGACATCCAGTAATGATCCAGAATCCTACCTTGGAATAAAAATTAAAAAACAAACAAATGGGATCCTATTGAGCCAAGAACAGTATGTTGAAAACATGATTCAGAAATTTAACATGCAGGAATCGAAGACAGTGGCAACACCATTAGTTAGCAATGCTAACTTGGAAGAAGACAATCTCAATATCAGCTTTCCTTACAGAGAGCTTGTTGGAAGTTTGTTATATGCATCGAGTAAAACCCGACCAGATATTGCTTTCGCTGTTGGATATGGAAGCAGAAACATGGAAAAACCAACAACCCAAGATGTATCAAATATGAAACGTACTCTAAGATACCTAAACGGGACCAAAAATTTTGGTATAAAGTATAATAGAGACTCTAATCCAAATGAATTAATAGCCTACAGTGACAGTGATTTTGCTGGTGATGTGAAAACCCGAAAGAGCACAACTGGGTACGTAATATTTTATTGTGGTGGACCAGTAACATGGTGCAGTCGTAAGCAGCCTATTGTTTCGCTGTCCAGTACGGAGGCTGAGTATATCGCTGCTGCCGATTGTGTTAAGGAACTTATCTATCTGAAATCCATGATACAAGAATTAATAGGACATGATCTCAAAGTTACTCTTCATGTGGACAATCAAAGTACCATAACATTAGTGAAAAATAACCAGTTTAATAAAAGATCAAAACACATTGACGTAAGATATCAATTTATCAATGAGAAGGTGAGAGAAGGCACTGTGAATCTTGTGTACTGCTCAACTCATGAACAAATCGCAGATATTTTAACCAAGCCATTATGTGCGACTAAATTTGGTAAATTCAGTAACAGACTAGTGTATAAAGATGTTTGATGTTCAACTTGTGTAAAATATCATTTGTTTAATGTTAGGTATTAGATTCGAAAATTAGAAGAAGATGTTGAACTATCCTTATGTTTTATCATAATAATTGTTGAATCTAATACACCTGCTGTCATCTGTTAAAACATGAAAATTGTTTTAGGTTAATTTGTGTTCTGTCATATTTTGATAGTTGAGAAGAAGCAGAAAATTTTGTTTTTGAGTGCTATGGCAACAAGTTGTAGTAGAATGAAGTTAAGAATGTATGACAGTAAGAAAAGAGTTTTGATTGCTTACTTTTATTTTTTCGATTCGTTCTTCAATAAAACTAATCACATTTGAAGTTGTGTCTATCTTAAAAGTGAAAAACCGAACACAGGTAAAGCTACTATAAAGCGTGTAATAAAAAGTGAAATTCCTACAATTCAGTGTTCATATGTAAGTAGTGGATTCAAAAGTACAGTTTTTTTCGCGTAATCCATGTGAGGAATCACACCTTAGAAGGTAAGACCTCGTCAGTTTTTAGCTCGCACAAGTTTCTCAACGTCTTAGAGTTGTCGTTTGTATGGGGGCGACAGCTGATTAACGAAAAAACAGATTTTAAACAGACTGAGGTTTATATGAAACGAATTGTATTGAGAGGGTTTTTTTCTAATTTGTATCTGAAAGTACCTTATATGCATGATTTACATATCTTTGTGAATAGTTGATTATAAATTAATTTGCTTTTTTCCTCTCTTTGGAAATTTATCACGATTTTCTCTATGAAGATGAAGTCTAAAAGCCGGCAATATTCTTTCCCGAATACTAATTCCAACTAAAAAATTACCTATTCCAATTGAAATTGAATTCTATTTGAAAAACATAGTTGAAAGTTATGTAGCTAGTTACGTATTTACGCCCTGTAACCAATTCATTACTCACTTTCGTAGCATTCGAATGCCACATTAATCGGACTCGAGCACTTCGGTTCATCTTCGTTTTCATCCCAAAATATCGATACAATATTCTCTTTCGTTTTGATTGATGGAGTGTACATTTTTTCACACTCCGGAAACACTATATAACTTTGCGAAGGTATTGGACCATATACGCGGCCGATACTCTCAATAGAGAGTGATTGATTACAGGAATTATGCATGATGGCTGTTTTCTTGTACACGGGCCCAGGTGACGATCGATTCATAACGGGGGGTTTCAAATCTGCAAAAAAGAGGAGGAAATACGGGAACATCGTTTAAATGTAATTATCACTAAACTTTCTTGATTAGCGGTGAAAAGAAGCTAATATTCCAGTGAAATGAGAGAGCTTTACTAGTTCCATCACGCTGGAACTCGCTTTGAAAAAGTCTACCTTTTTTTGTAGTCTTATCGGTTAGTGAGAGAGCACTAGTGACATTATTCTAACTACGAAGGACGAGTAATAATGTACCAAAAAGTTCTGAAATAG
>WOGJ01279576.1:0-11261 GCA_015342185.1 Leptinotarsa juncta
AAATAATTGTGAGGTTAGAAAATTCTAGTTTAAATGTTAGCAAATTCAAAGCGACCGTTGCAAATTAACGAATTTCGTGATCTGTCGCTCGTCACGAAAACAATTTTGCAGGTGTCGATTTTTGAAAAGGGAACTGGACAAACCAGCCACTAAGGTGGTTTGTTCCAGCACCCACACCCGGAAGATTGTGTTCGTTTAGATATCCCTTATATCAATATAATATATTTTGTTGGTTGATTGTTCTTAATGGATAGTACTAGCGAAAGAGGACACTAACTAGTTTCATTATATGTAGTGGTAATCCACGGAATCTCTTAGGAACAGTATTAGAATCATAGATAGACAGATTGTTTTTGGTATAACTTGAAGTACACCAGGATTTCTAGGTTAGGATTAGTATCTTACTAACCAAGCGTTATTGTAATTCATTTCATTTGAAGAATAATTGATCCAAACATCCACGCTCCAAGGTAAAGGGTCCACAAGGTTGAGTTTTCGGCCTTCTTTATTTTTTGTTCATGTGGGCGATATTGACAATCATGATGTGACAGATATAAATTCGAAAGATGTAGTATGGAATAACATACGGGTTAGGAAGAATGTGTAAAAGTTGAGGCATCAAGATATCTGGAGTATACTGAGTACTTATCAAGATATGGAAATCAGACAGCTGGTTAACGGAAAAACAGATTTCAAACAGATTCTTTTAAACTTTCAGGAACTAACTTCACTTTAACACTTTTACGAGGGTTTTTTTTGGCAGAGTTTCAAAATTGATGTGGGAATTATTGAGCTGTGTTTAGGATAAGAAGGATAAGAAATACCACTATGATCATCCCACCAGAATATTAGATAATTTGAAAATCATACAAGTAATTCATTATGTTTCAATGAAATCAAAATTTGAAATGATTTGCCCAAAAAACACGAAAAATAGATAGAGATCAAAACGTGTCCGAAGAATGTATCGAAAAGAGATACCTAATAGAATCTAGAAATATTCATCTCTCCCAACTACTCACACCGTAGGGTCTAATAAATGCCTGCCAGGAAACAACTACTTCCCTGGCTGATACCTCGCTGGATATTGAATTATATCCGACAGATAATCAAGTAAGACTCGTTTATCCAGCAGCAGGACGATGCTGAGATTATTCGAGGAGATTACCTACAGAACAGTTACGAGGTATTACCTCTTATCAGTGCAGGATAGATCCGACTCAAACAGCAAAGTGCCTGGGACTCGATTAATTTCAACGCGGCTCGACTGTTGGTTTGAAACCTTCGTCTAAGAGAATGATAGTTAACTAGTAACATCTCCATTTCGTGAACAAAACCCCACCTACTGTGTAGATAGCTGGAAGAGATGAATATTTCAAAATTTCATTTCGTTTTCTGTCAATCCTATATATGGCATCTTCGTACGGAAAGATGTCATCGACCTTACTCGAAACTACGTCATCAATCACTAAATTTTGACTTTGAACGCAAAATTACCACTTCACTGTCGAAATTTTGATTTTAAACTCGAAATTTCGAGATTATTCCCGAATTTTCGACTTCAGTCTGGATATTTGAACTGATAATTTTGAGATCAAAGTTGAAATTTAGAGTTTGAAGTCGAAATTTCGAAGCAAAGGTAAAATTTTGAGATTGAAGTCGAAATTTTGAGATAAAAGTCGAAATTATGAGTTTGAAGTCATAATATCGAGTTCAAATTCGAAATTTCGAATTTGAAATAATTTTGAGTTAACAGTCGAAAATTCGAGTTTGAAGTCGAAATTTTGATATTAAATTTGAATTTTTGAAATGTGAGTCGTAACTTCGAGTTAACAGTCGAAATTTTGAGGTCAGAGTCAATATTACGAGTTTTAAGTCGTAATTTTAAGTTAACAGTCGATGATTCGAATTTGAAGTCAAAATTTCGAGTTTGAAGTTCAAATTTTGAGTTTAGAGTCTAAACGGATTTAAAGTCGAAATTTCGAATTTGAAATCGGGATTTCGAGCTTGAAGTCGAAATTTTGGGATCAGAGTCGAAATTTCGAGTTTAAAGTCGTAATTTTGAGTTATCAGTCGAAAGTTCGAGTTTGAAGTCGAAATTTTGAGATTAAAGTTTAAATTTCAAAACGCGAGTCGTAACTTTGAGTTAACAATCGAAATTTCGAGGTCAGAGTCGGAATTACGAGTTTACAGTCGTAATTTTGAGTTAACAGTCGATAATTCGAGTTTAAGTCAAAATTTCAACTGCAAACTTGAAGTCTTTGAAACTTCAAAGTTGTAATTTCAAGTTCAAAGTCGTAATTTCGCGTTCAAAGTCGAAATTTAGACTTTTAAAGTCGACATTCCAAAAATAAAGTCGAAATTTGGAGACTGAAGTAGAAATTTTGAGTTTGAAATCATAATTTCGGAGTCAAAGACGAAATATCGAATTTGAAGTCGGGATTTCGAGCTTGAAGTCGAAATTTTGAGATCATAGTCGAAATTTCGAGTATGAGGTAGTAATTTTGAGTTATTAGTCGAAAGTTCGAGTTTAAAGTCGAAATTAAAGTTGAAATTTCAAAATGCGTATCGTAACTTCGAGTTAACAGTCGAAATTTTGAGGTCATAGTCAAAATTACGAGTGTTAAGTCGTAATTTTGAGTTTGAAGTCGAAATTTCGAGTTTGAAATTGAAATTTTGAGTTTAGAGTCTAAATTTTGAGAATGGAGTTGAAGTTTCGAGTTTGAAGTGGTAATTAATTTCAGAATCGTAATTTCAAAGTCGAAATTTAGAGTTTTAAAGTCGAAATTCCGAGATCACAGTAGAAATTTAGAAATTAAAGTCGAAATTTGGAGTTTGATTCAAACGGATTCAAAGTCGAAATTTCGAATTTGAAGTCGGGATTTTGAGCTTGAAGTCGAAATTTCGGGATGAGAGTCGAAATTTCGTGTTTAAAGTCGTAATTTTGAGTAATCATTTGAAAATTCGAATTTGAAGTCGAAATTTTGAGATTAAAGTTGAAATTTCAAAATGCGAGTCGTAACTTTGAGTTAACTGTCGAAATTTCGAGTTTGAAGTCAAAATTTCGAGATCAGAGTAGAAATTTCAAATTCAAAGTCGTAATTTCCAGTTGCCAGTCAAAATTTCGAATTTAAAGTCGAATTTTGAGGTTAGAGTCAAAATTTTGAGAATAGAGTAGAAATTTCCACTTTGAAGTCGTAATTTTAAGATCTACGTCGTAATTTCGAATTCAAAGTCGAAAATTCGTGTTAGAACTCGTCATTTCGAGTCGAAATTTCAAATTTGATGACGAAATTTAGAGTTCAGAGTGTAAATTTTGGAATAGAACCGAAATTTCGAGTTTGAAGTCGTAATTTTAAGTTCGAAGACATAATTTTGAGTTCAAAGTTACCATTTCGAGTCAAAAATTCAAAGTTCAAAGTAGTAACTTTGAGTTAACCGTTCAAAATTTCAAATTTTATGTCGAAATTTGGAGTTAAATTCGTAACTTTATGTTAACGGTCGGAAATTCAAATTTTATGTCAAAATTTTGAGTCCAAAGTCGTAATTCCAAGTTCAAAGTCGTAATTTCGAATTCAAAGTCGAAAATTTGAGTTTAAAGTCGACATTCCGAGACTAAAGTCGAAATTTCAAATTTGATGCGGAATTTTGAGATCAGAGTCTAAATTTTGAAGTCGTAATTTTTAGTTCAAAGTCGTAATTTCGAGTTCTAAGTGGCCATTTCGAGTCGAAATTTTGAATTTAAAGTCGTAATTTTGAATTAACGGTCAAAATTTCAAATTTGATATCGAAATTTTGAGTTGAGAGTCGAAATTTTAAGAATAGATTCGAAATTTCGAGTTTAAAGTCGTAATTTGAAGTTCAAAGTCGCAATTTCGAGATAAAAGTCAAAATTTCGAGTTTAAAGTCGACATTCCGAGATTAGAGTCGAAATTTGAAGATTAAAGTCGAAATTTCTAGATCAAAGTTATAATTTTGAAATTGAAGTCGAAATTTCGAATTCTGAAGTCGTGATTTCCAAAAAAACAAATAATAAAAATATTTTCCCCTTCTGCACTCCCACACTTTAACCACATATATATTGATCGAACTAAAAAACAATCAATTTTTCGTCTCATCACGTTTTTCCTCCCTCATCAGATCATGAATGGGTTTACGTAATCAACCGCTCCTCATAAACAAATCAATCTGAATCGAACCGGAACATTTCCATCAAGATACTTCTATCCTATTCCTCACATAAATATTGAACAGCGCTGAGGAATTTGACGAGATTTGTCTATTTTCGTGTACGCATTCAAAACATCGTAAATTCGAGAAATTTATCTCTTCCTTTCGACGTTCCCCTAACATTATATTTAGAGCGCGAGTAGGTTAAAATAATACTCGATATCGTACAGGGTGATGCGTTTCTAATGCATCCAACCCCCACTTGAAAATGTGTTACATAAGAACTACATATAATTTATTTTGCAGTTTGGAAACTTCGCATTTCTTTAAAATGGGACAAAAGAGTGTTGTGGTTGTTCATTTTGCATAATTGAAACTCTAAATACTTCACGTAGGTACTTTTCTTTCAGTTTTCTTAAATATCACTTTCCTTTTTTATTTTTTCTCCAAATCACATATGGTGATTTCCTCAGATAAATATGGTTGAGTTTCGTAAATGATTCACCCGGAAAGTGGTGAAATAGTGATTGAACCATTTCGTTATAAAAAGAATTTTTTGTCCAAAACCCAAAATTTCCTGCTTTTTTCCCATTTATGTAGCATATTTCGAACAGATAACAACGTAATTTTATATATGAAGGCTTTTTTTCCAGTATTCATGAAACAGAAATACCATTTCAATTCAAATTGAATTTTCATTAAACGGATTGAATCACCAATCGCTACTTCTTTCCTGATTCAGTTCAAATATATTGTTTTGTTCATTAGTATAAAATCTGTATAATCAGGCACTAATTTATCTAGACGGAACTATATGAATAACGGTTTTACTGAAAAAATGAATGGGGTTTAACACTTGTTCATTTACTCATTTACGGACTTGCCATTTCACAATAAGTGCCCATATAAATAGTGTGAGAGAAAAATGAACAATCGAGCAATAATATAGAATACCAAGAATACAATAATACCAATTAATCATTAATAATAATCAGAGGCAGTTTCTTCATAGTAGGGCAAGTTCAACCTAATTTTGAAAAAATATAAGGATGAATCAAATAAATCAATATAGGAATCACACGGTCAAAGGTAAGACCTCGTTAGTCCTTAGCTTGCACAAATTTCTATTTCTGAGGGTTGTCGTTTGTAGGGGTACGACAGCTGGTTAACAGAAAAACAGGTTTCAAACAGATTTTTTTAAACAGACAGATGCTATTCTGATAATGAATTCATTCAAGCCTCTGATATCTTTCAAAGAAAATACTGAAAGCTGATTATTTATCGTACCAAAAGAAAATGTAGACTGAAACATGTTGTCGAGACTGTGTACTTATATTGTAAATGGATTTAATTTAAATTTTTTCAAAAACTCACTAATCAGAACTTTTTAAAAGTCTTAATTGTTGATATTTTCAGTTATTTTAGAAAAATCATATTTTCCATTAACATACTTATAATTACAGTTCTCCCAGTTTGGGGCTCAACATAAATATATTCTTTAGTCTTTTCAGAATTTTGAAAAATGTGTTGTCACCAAAATTATAGAGAATAAAAAAATAAACATGAATCAAAAAGGTTGCTCAATTCGATTACATTTTAAAAATATAAAATTGAATTATAGCGCCTTAAATTAGGCATTATAATCTGAATTTTAGCAATACAACAAAAAATAAAACAGAAATTGGAAAATAAATCGATTAATCACTCATTACAAAAATTTTGTTTAATCTCTCGAATGTTGAAAAAACAACATTTAAAAGTAATCCCAATATACTATGTTGTTTAACGAGCTGAAAATGTTATCATTATTCGTGAGACTGATGAAATTTGTCGTCAATCATTTGAATTGCCATTTCTCATAATAAGAATACCGTACTTTTTTATAACATATCCATAATATTTCAAAATCAGATTAATTTGTGTATAGTATAATTGAATTCCGTAAGAATCATTTTAAAATACTTTTATTCAGTGGGATTTGTACCCACCGTATTGAAACAAATAAAAACCATATTTTTAGAACAACGGTTGACAATAACATTTTTTAGAATTATTTTTGACATTTTTTCCTTTTTTTTACGAAGAAAATAAATTAGTACTTCTGACTTTTTTTTCTAAAATATTACTTTCGAGTATGTACATACCGAAACCAAATTTGATAAATTCGATTCTTTCCCTGCTTTAGTTTCAGAAATATAAAATGTGCTGTTATGACTAGGTGCTCCAAATATATATTTATGATTTTGTTTAAAACATATTGTTTATGGAATCAACAAAACATTCAGTAATTGTACATAAATGTACATTAATGAATGTTTTACATAAATGTACAATTAATGAATGTTTTACAATCTATAACATAGATTAATTTTTTGTACATTGTTTTTATGTGGCAGCGCCACCCTGTAGATGTCGCTTCAGTTGGGTTCCTGCCAGAAACTGCAATTACATGTAATCTCCTCATTCAGTTATGAAGTTTGCTTTGGCAGCTCATTTTCGAACTAAAAATATAGCCGCGTATTTTTAGATCGATCACGAGCTGGGACACTTTTTGAGTGATAAGGTCGTTCGACATTATTTACTAGAAATATATAAATTTGAAGATGGTGACAGACAAAGCGAAGTCAATAATTATACTTATGGACGTTAGAGAGTATTATTTTATTTACAATAACATGATTAATGACATTATATTGGTAACCTCAAGATTATCATAAACTGAGTTTGAATCATGAAAAATCTTCTTCAAGTCTTCTTTAATGTTGATAAATAAGAACAAAATCACAAACAAAGAGAATTTGGCTTTTAACAACGCAATTAATAAATAGTGCCAAAATACAAAATTTTTAGGAATATACATTGATGAAAGTCTCTGTTGAGATACTCATGTTGAGAAAGAAGGTCGGACAAATTTTAGGAATATTATTTAGAGTTACAAATTTCATTCCGTTGAAATATCCTAAATGTTTGGTGTATTCGAATCTATAACATTCAATTTCAATTTGGAGCTAATTCATCAGTGAAAAATTCTCTGCAAAATAAAATAATGAAATGTCAAATTTATATATACTACGTAATCTTTTAGATATTCAGTCCACTTTTCAATTGGAAATTTGTTGTTCCATTCATTCTGTTAGAAAAAATCACAAACATTCCAATTTGAATTTCAATCCAATAAATACCTTTCGTGACTATAATACAAGACTAGCAAAAACACTACTGGTTACATCATATTCTCAAAATTTGGGGAGAAATCGATATTTCGTTCAGGCTTTAAACTTATAATAATCTTCCAGAGAAACTGGAAATAAATCAAAAAACAAAATTCAAATCGGAACTGAAAAAGTTTCTGCTTTCTTTCTTAAATTGAAATGCTGATCTACATATTTCTTCATTATTCAAAAGATTCTACGTGGCAGGAAATCATAATAAAGAAAAGAGAAATGAAACGTTCCTGCAGTTTCAAACTTATACATTAATGTATAAGTTTAAAAATGTCCTTATAGGACGAAACTGCAATAATGTTTTTTACAACTGGAAGTGGTAAAAAACATAGAAAGTTTCATTTCTCTTCTCTTATTTAATTGTTTCAATATTTTGTACTCCAGTTCATGAAATTTATCCAATGAAGTTTATAATCAATCAGTATGGAGACGAGGTAAAAAATGAGTTAAAGAACAACCCGATGTAAATCAAACATCTTGCCAGATGTTTGATTTATTATTTTATTATTTTCACAATATAGATGAGTTGAAGTTCATTACCTGTTGTATAAATGTTGAGAATGCCCAATATAATTATATAATGAATAATGATAGTATAATTAAATATTATTATTAAGTTTTGTTCATGTATCGGTACGTTATGAAATTTTATTGCGAAATTAATTATGAACTAAAATAATAATTCATTTCAAATAGGGATACATCCTAATATACAACAAAGATAACAGTGTTGAACATTAATATACATATCTTTTTAAAAAAAATCTATTTAAAATCTGTTTTTCCGTTAATCAGCTGTCGCCTCCATACGAACGACAACTCTCAGAAGTTGAGAAACTTGTGTGAGCTAAGGACTAACGAGGTTTTACCTTTCAACGTGTGATTCCTAACACATATAAACACAATAATAAAAAAATTAAAGAAGAAAGAAATACTAATCATGAAATTATGTAACAATAAAAATTAATAATAAAAAATATCCACTAATATTTGTTAATACAATTAAAAATACATAATAATTTGATATCAAATTATTGGTCTCTTAAATGGTTAAATAAATTCCTTTCAAACAGAATAAGACTGGTAGAAGACTTTAAATTATCAGGTAGACTGTTATACCTAATAAATGTTTTAAAAATTTGTGTTTCAGTATTAAATTGCATTATTCAAAATATTTCCATTATTTCACTTCAATTGAAGCAAGACCTTTTTTTACCATCTTATAGCTGATATCAAATATTGAAGAAATCATATTTCGAGGTTTCAATTTTCAATTGAAAATTATCTGGTTGGTTGAAATCCAATTTTTCACCGAATTCCAAGTAAATCGAAACATATTTGTATTGAAGAAAAAACAAAAAAGTTGATTTTTTGGGTTTCTCTCGAAAATTTTCAGATTATGCTTTTACAAAAATCATAGTTTTTCATTCTCAACAACTTTCACTGTTATCGATAAAATCCATAATTTTGTCGAAAATCTTTGAAACACTATTTTTTATGCTTTGCATCCCTGAAAATTAACCCCCAGCATCCCCTAATTTTTCCTAATTTCATTCAATAGTTTCTTCCCTTCCTGACTATTTTCATCCTATAACATATTTTGCCCTGCCCGCAGTACACATTTTTTTTCTCACCGCAGTCACAAGTCGAGACTTATCAGAAAAATCTGCACCCGTCATCTCTGGCACTGAAGCAGGTGCAGTTTGAGGCGTACCTGCGCAATTCCGTTTCGAAGGTAAACAAATAAATTAGCGAATCTGCATCGGAATTATCATGGCCCAGACGAAAAACAACATGGAGGACGTGCCGGGCACCGAAACGACTCGTTTAAGTGAATCGACGGAGTTTAGAGAGAATGCCATGGGAATAATCGTAAAGTTCGTACGATCGCACAGGTATGCATCTGTGAATTTCGACCCTGTTGAATGACATAAGAAAAACAGGGCAGGTCGCGATTATAGCTCAGGAGTCTGGACAAAACTTTACCTCTCACAACTCAAGTAATGATGCTAAGGTCTTGAATCGTTGATGCGCCAAAAAAGGGTTTTAAATTACAATATTCCTAATAGTTCTGTATCTGTAGAGTAAGGAGGGTGAGTGTAGATCCACAGCACTTAGACCACATGTGACCCATTGTACATCCTCCCGAGGAGTTGTCCTCCTAGGAAATCGTCCATCTTGTCCTTTCCAGGAAGGTGGACAGGTCGCTGGGAGACATCTCCTTTATATTGGCAGGTGTAGGCCAAGACTCGCCGAACATACAATCTCTTTGGTAACTTTGAGGTGTCTCACGGCGGCCTCCGCGAAAGTTTTGGAAGGTGCAGCGACATTACTGTCGTTGCGCGACTTCTTCAACCTTACTGGGGTTTCCTCCGTAGAGGTGCACAAGTGAGGGCGCTTTCCTGCAGGGGCACTAATTTCTTGCCTTTATTCAAGGCGGATCTCTTGGTACATGCCTATTTCGCTCTATTTTTCCTTTTGGCCTCGGTGCCGCAAATGCGCTTACACCTTGGACTTTGTATTACATCACGAGGTGATCTGCTATGTCCAGCCTCAATCCGAGCGGAAGATTGGGGTGGACATTCCTGTTCTTCCCCAGCCACCATAGATTGAGGTGAGCACTGCTGTCCAGCCTTGGTATTGGTTTCTGTTTTTATTGTTTCTGTTTCTGTGTTTGTTTTATTCATGTGTACTCCCACGAATAGCAATGAAAGAGTTGGTTATCTCTGGCAGAGCCCCACATTACCAGAGGTAGGCTGATTACAATGAGGTTTCGCCCGGTTCCCCAAGGGGGTCGTTCGTAACCGTATATCACCCTGCGGCCATTCAGTTGTCGGCACGGCTCCTTACACCTTAGCTTGGGTAGGCTCGTCCACAGTGGCATGTTTCGCAAAGATTTTTGGGGAGTTTTAGTTCCCCTCACTCTACTTATTTCTCACACTGACCAGGAGGTCAGCGACCCCGTCCGTAAGGCCACATTGGCTTCCCGGACTGGGACTCGAGTCCCCTGGTCGTTCCCCTATCCGCCAGGTGGGGACACGCCCGATAGGAAGCCCAACCCACGGGATCCCTGATACAACTTGGTGTAGCTTTCGCCACGAAATCAGGTGACCACAACTCTGTCACCGAATTGGTACAAAAAGCCCTCATAAAAACCGCAGAGATCACTTCGCTGATGCAACAACACAGCGATAAGCCAGGGTATTTTTCAAAAACATTGAATATCTCGTTTTTATAACGCACTGTTTGGAACCTTTGGTGTAGTAATGAATATTACTGTATTTCTTTTATTTTTAACACCTCGATACGTGTTTCGATCACCAAGTGATCATCTTGAAGAGGAAGATTTAAACTGGAAACTTTCCTAAGCTAACGCTATTTATGCTATACTATACAGGTAAACCACATAGGTATACCACCCATACAGGTATACCTCTCTAAATCAATTTTATAATTTGCCTTATCTTTCATTTTACAATATGTCCTTATGTAGTGTTTAAATGTCATAGTTAAATATAAAACAATTTTCAGCTATACAAAAATTAATTTCACAATAACTCACAACATTCCTATCTAAATTTATTTTTACACTGTGTCCTTATGTAGTAATCAGTAAATCCAATAATAAATATTATTTTAACAAGCTATATAGTATGCTATTTGGTATTGGTCCGTCATAGTTATTCATAATATTATTATGTTTACTTATTCAAATTCAAATTCAAATTTATTGCATCCATATCCTATTAACAAGAAGTAGATCGGATTAGTCCAAGTTCACAAATTGAATTGTGTATGATGAATATATACAAATAAAATGACATATGAATAATGGTTTTTAAAAAATACATTCTTGAATGATATGAA
>WOGJ01279612.1:0-14763 GCA_015342185.1 Leptinotarsa juncta
TTTATGAAAATGAAAGGAAAAATAAATTACTGGCGATCTGAGTTCGGAAAGTGGAAGGGGGTGAGTTTTTAAGTGTAAAAAATAATTGATCTCGATTTCCGGCAATATTACGAGTCAAAAAAGTTGAATGGCAATGTTGTAGGTGATCTAAAACATTTGTATCTATAATTTTTGCACACAACCTCAAAATGTATGTGAAAAATTCAAATAACCAAGTTTTTGTTTTTTTATTTTTATCTTTTTCAAAACAAAATGTTTATACAAAATTTTTGAAAACTTACTTTTTTATGTCCCGAATACACTATAATTTATTTGATTCACAATAATAATTCTTTCAGCTTAATTCGACTTAATATCAAAACAGCACACTAATTTTCAATCGAAAATTCACGCGTCAAAATATCATCTTTTTTTCATAAAGTCTGTGTGCTTTCCGTTCAATGAAATCTCCACTTTCTGATGGTGTAAAATACTATACATTACTAAATGTTCTCAGAAAATGCAAAAAATCGAAAAAAAATCGAACTCGAAAAAAATTTTTCAATAATTATGTACAATTTTGAGCTACTTATTGTAATTTACACTTTAATTACATAAAAAATCGTAAGATTCCATGTTGCATTGATCAACAAAAAATTGCAAATCGAAATATGCTACTATAATTAAGAAACGAATAAGTTAATATTTGATAAGTAAGTAATTTGGCAGGAAAATAAAATGGTAGAAGAGATTGAAACGGAACAATATATCTCTCAGCATGATTTATAATCTATCAATAATTATCATAGAACTCTAACCAGAATTGGAAGGGTTGCGCCTCTTTCCTAGAGATGTCAGTATGAGAATCAAAAGGTACGAGAGTTTTTAGTTTTGAGAGTTATAAAAAACCACCAACTCTGAAATACGTGTGCCTCGATCAGGAATGAGATTAGGGATTTTTTTGGTTCATTGAATATATAATATTAGAAGCTTTAGGGTGTGTAAACCTAGATATTTTCGGAAGTACCCACATTCTGTTGACTGATTGCTTTAAAAAGACTAATAATATCGTTAATTAGAAATGGATTACTACAAATACCTATTTTATTTGTATGTCTTGTTAAATCTTCTTTTTCTCTCGATTGAACTTGGTCGACATGTTGGAGAAAATTGTTTGACAAAAAAAAAACATCTACTACCTAAATTTCTTGAAGTAAGTGGTGTGTTTTGACCATCTACATTACCACCTGCCTGAGTAGTTTTTGGAATGGTTCCCGTAGCTTTCATTACATTATCTGGATCATTTCTACTAACACTTTGTGTAATTGTGTTATTTGTTTGCACTGATTGCATTCTATTTCTCAAAGAGTAGTTTCTTACCATGCCTTCTCTCTGCTGTTCTCGTTCTGCCATTGCGGAGTGTGCTGAAGTGTCCTTGATTTTGTACTGGATTTTGTTTGAAATAACTCCCCCTCTCAATTCTCTCGGCCCCACGTTGGGCGCCAAGTTGTAGTGGAACTTTAGAAGAAGGCTCTGTTCAAAGTCTCGCTGGGTTTAGGTTGAAGGTGAATTCAACAGAGAGATACCAGAATTGAGAGGTTCAAAAAAAAGTTTATTCTCGGGTTTGTTTTAATATAACTGAGCTAGAACCAGGTAACAACTCAATATTTTGATAAAAGTATCTAGGTTTACACACCCTAAGGCTTCTAACATTATATATTAAATGAACCAAAAAAGAATTCCTAATCTCATTCCTGACCGAGGCACACGTTTTTCAGAGTTGATGGTTTTTTATAACTCTCAAAACTAAAGATTCTCGTACCTTTTGATTCTCCTACTGACATCTCTAGGCGAGAGGCGCAACCCTTCCAATTCTGGTTAGAGTTCTATGATTATTACTGATAGAATATAAATCATGCCGAGAGGTATATTGTTCCATTACAAGATCATGAATAAATATTTGCGCTATGTAGAAAAACATTACGCAGCAAGCATCTATATTGTCTTTGATGGATACTCCATAATAAAATATCAGTTACTGTCACAACTACTCCAACTGAAAGAGGGGAACGTATTCGTAGAAAGGCAGTATTCTAGATTTTGCAAGGAAAATTTTTATCGAACAAAAAAAAAAAACATTAACAAAATACAGTCACAAAGGTTTTTCTGTAATCAAGTAGAAGAAGATGCTGTTGCTGATAAGATACTAATAAAACTGTCATTGTTGTGGGTCAAGATATTGATCTTTTGGTCGTTTTAAATAAATTAAATTCCAATGATCATGGCATTTATTTTCTCAAACACGGTTCTGGAAATGTAGAGGATCTATTTTTATACGGTTGCGATACAATATCTGGATTTGCCGGAAAAGGAAAGAAAATTATCGTAAATTCATTATTAGACGCTAAAGGAAAGACGATGCAAGTGAAGAAGATATAAAAAAAATTACAATTAATCAAATCTATTTATAAATGAAAAATGATAAAATAACACTGAATCAACTGAAATTTCAAAAATATCTGTTGGCAAAAATTGAATCATCTTTCATTTTGGCAAACCTCCCACCCACAGAAGAAGCAGCAGAACATCATTGTTACAGGGCATATTATCAGCTTCAAACTTGGTTGGGTAACGAACTGACAGCGACAGATTGGGACTGGAAGCAACATCATCGTGGAATTATGTCCAATTTACAGAAAAGGAATTAATTCCGAAAGTATTGCTCAAAATCATTTGCTGCAGCTGTGAAACTGGATGGACCATTTCAAAATGTGGTTGTCCAAAATATGGTTTAAAATGCACACATTTATGCTCAAATTGTCATAGTTCTGAAAATTGCTACAATATGAAAAAAAACCTACGAGGAAGTTATTGATTCAATTGAAATTGTGGATGAAGAACCAATGCAGGCTGAAAATAATATAGGGGACAACGAAGGTGATGCTCTTGAAGATTTCGAAGATCAACTAGAATTAAAAAGGTTTGTCGAATCTAACGATGAAGAAATACCATCAAAGAGACAAAAACTAATGAATAAGTGATTAGAATTCAAAATAAGGTATTTTATAAATAACAAGAATAACGCTTTCGAAAATATTATAATTAATAACTTAATCAGAATGAAGATTTACATGTATATTTGTATTTTATGAGATTTTCTATGACATGAATGTAATTAGAATTCAATATATGAATTTTCAAACTGAATATAATTGCAGTAATCACATTATTTTGATAAAATTGTACATTATGAATTAAACAAAATTTTGAATTCAAGTTTTCTTCGACTTTTTGCATTTTCTGAGAACATTTACAATAGTAATGTATATTTATATACGCCATCAGAAGGCCGAGATTACAACGAACAAAAAGCACACCGATTTTTTGAAAAATGTTGATATTTTGACGCAAGAATTTTCGATTGAAAATTAGGGTCCTTTTTGAAATGAAATCAAATAAACTACAGTGTATTTGAGAAATAAGAAGGTAATTTCCCACCACATTTTGTTAGATTTTTTTTCTGGAAAAGATAAGAATTAAAAAACAAAATTTGGTTATTTGAATTTTTCACATTAATTTTGAGGTTATGTAAAAAATGGGAATACATAAATTGTAGACATTTCTATTACCTACAATTTTACCATCAAATTTTTTTCCATTTGACTTTTGCCGTGAATCGGGCAAAACATTTTTATCATACTCCCCTTCTATTCTAATTGGTTTCATCCCACTGTTATTTTTTTTTTTGTTTTGGTTCAAAAATTATCGACCTTGGTCTGAATAGACTATTGAAGGAATTGTTTTCTTCATTCAGAAAATTATTAGGAGCTCGTCTTGCTCACTGTTCTAGTGACACCAGACCTCCAAAACCGGCACTGGCTGTTTTGCCGTGAACATAAAAAGCCACTTCCTATTGCAAATACTAGAAAAGTAGATATGGTTGTTCATTATTCATGAACAATAATTTCGAAATGACACAACCTGTCAGATACATACAAGTTTCGGAGCATACCCGGAGCTGCTGCTGCTACTGCTGCCACTGGATTCCATCCAGAAAAGAGCCATCTGCCTGATTGAAGATGCGAGTATCACTTGCAATCTCGATAGTCTGGAACATCGAAGGAAGATTGGAGATTTGTCTCTCTTCTAGGTATACTTTCACGGGAAGTGTTCAAGTGACTTGGTACATTTGATTTCTCCAATACGCGACGGACTGATTTCATGTAGAGGTTTTTCCATATGGATTTAATCTCCAGAGATTCAAATCCAATGTGAATTGCTACTCCTGCACAAGCACCGCTCTTAGAGCGTCTTAAGGATTTTTCTGGAGTACTTTTGCTTGGTTTATGAACTGCTTTATTCACGAGGTGGAACTTTACTTATATAGTTGAAACAGAAACTGTTTCAGTTTTTAACGGAAAAATTATCGGTTTTTCCATTACTCTCAATAATTCATCAACTACTTTCATTTAATTTAAAATCAATAACACTCAATACAGCTATCGCCATCTTTTACTTAGAAGCTGAGACTATATAACTTACTCAAATAAGGTTTCGTAAAAAGAAAGTATAAGTCTTCTTATGCAAATGGAGACGTTTATCGAAAAGTCAAATATTTTCTGTATCGATTTCTCATAAGGCAAAATTGATTTTCATTGAAAAAACAAAGAATCGCTCTGTTTCCCGATTTGTATTTGAAACCGTCAGGTTGATTATTTTTCCGTAGCATCCATTTCGTAACTGCTGAGATTTATTTAAAAAATTACTTGAGTTCTCCTTATAGAGATTCATGAGCGCTACGTCAATATCGGAAGCTCAGGCATATAAATACAGGTACTGTATAAAACTATAGAAATGAAAATAAAAATAATAACCTTGAAATTACCTATATTGAATTTTCAGCCTATAATTGGAAATTATCTATTGATAATTTTTTACTGTAAATTTTTGATATAACTCTTT
Source organism: Leptinotarsa juncta (assembly GCA_015342185.1). Lineage (NCBI taxonomy): Eukaryota > Metazoa > Arthropoda > Insecta > Coleoptera > Chrysomelidae > Leptinotarsa > Leptinotarsa juncta. The sequence continues at coordinate 4,942 of WOGJ01279612.1, forward strand.
ATAGACCAAAATTATATTTGATTGCTTCTATTTTGTAATTTATAGAAGAAGGAAATGAAACTTCACGTAAGCTCGAATTATCACATTTGATTGGTTGTTCACATTTTGTCTTCAATCGAGGAACGCCTGCCCGGTGTTGACGATGCCTAATAGGCTGCAACAGCTGTCCTGTGGCTCTTGAAATAAAATCAATACGGGAATGATCAGAATACTACTTATCTAATCATTTTTTGATTTTCATGGAATTATTTTTCAGCAGCTTGACTGCATTAACCTTTTTTGATTTCATATCATTTCTATAAACAAATGGAATCGTTTTCCGATGGCATTCTAGGATAGCTCTCCAAATTTCTGCTACTGCAGGTGATAGGGGAAACCATCAACACTGACATAGAAATTTCGCGAGTTCACTTGGGTGTCACATCAGTTGGTGGTTCAATTCATGTTTCGCTTGCCTTTACGCAGTTATTTTTATGAAGTACTTTTCTTGGTTATTCACATTATGTCTTCAATCGAGGACCGCCTGCCCAGTACTGACAATGCCCAGTAAGCTGAAACATATGTCTACCGGTAGCTGTTGAATTTAAATCAATATGGGAATGATCAGAATCGTACTCATTTGATTATTTTAGGATTTTCATGGAATTATTTTCCAGCAGCTTGACTGCATTATCCTTTCTCAATTCATACCATTTCTAGAAACATGTGGTTTCGTTTTCCAGTGGCATTTCAGCATTTCCAAATTTATGCTACCGCAGTAGTCGGTTGATGGGAAAAACCACCAATACTGACATAACAATTTGGCAAGTTGTGGGTGTCACATCATAAGGTGGTTACACTTATTCCTCGATTGCGTTCACGCAGTTATTTTTATCACGTATTTTTTTTTGGTTATTCACATTTTGTCTTCAACCGAGGATCGCCTGCCCAATAGGCTGAAACAGCTGTGTACCGGTAACTCTTACATTGAAATCAATATGGAAATAATCAGATAGAGCAGGACACCCATACAACACGGTCTATGTAAAGCATAACATAATTTTTTTCAGGAATTTCATTACACGTATATGGACTAAGGCTGCAAAAGTAAATTATTTTGGAGTCTACAGGGTAGCTCAAAAAAGTGTGGCATATCAAAGTTGTGTTTTTTAAATAGAACACCTTATATTTTGTTACACTTTTTATGATTTCATGAAAGGTACTATGTGCCTAGCTATAATCGTTCTCGAGTTATTGTTTTTTTTTATAAAAAAGGTACAATTGAAAACTAAATAACATCGAAATATATAGAAATCATTTCTCTGATCAAGCATGAGAAAAGTTTCGGCCTATTGATTTCGATAAAACTCGTTCATCAATAATATACAGAATGATCAAACATCATTGTTACTTTTTTTAATTTCGAACAAAGATAACTTTGTTATCTCTAATGGAACACCCTCTATTTTTTGGACTGAACAATATAAAATTCAATTATCTTTCGTTTTATTTTGGAGTTCCTATAACTAACCAAAATATTTTTGGGAAAGAAAGTTTTTGGCTTTCAACTACTCCATCTTGATACAAAAAAGAATGATGAGGGAATCTCAAAAACTTTCTTTCCCAAAAATTAATCACTCCTAATAAATATAACCCCTTCAATTCTAACCAAAATAGTTTTTCAGATATTGGCTTTTTCAAATAGTAGTTATAATTTCAATGCTTGCTTCGAATCCTGACACGACATTTGTTTGATTGGTTGACAGAATTTTCTCATTGACAATTATTGTGTTTTGCGTTATGCAAAAACATTCACTGAATTATTTTCGCTGAAAATAAATACCTATCCCATTCAAGAACAGATAGGTATGATTTTAGCGATTGGTGTGTATTGGTGAGTATTGCCGAAGGCTTATATCCAAAAATATCTAGAACTGAAGATTGGTTTTTGAACGATTGCTATATAAATTTCGTGGGACTGGAAATGTAGCTCATGAGAAGGCAAATAGACCAAAACCAAATTCCATTTTTTTTGTAAAAAATAATTTTGGATTTACTTTAATTTTCTGATCAATGTACTTTTTATAACAATGTCTTAGTGAACTTCCATTATTATAGTGAAGTGAATTCTAATTGTTTCTGCATTCTGGATCACCAGAATGGATGGTCTGTTAATGTGTGGGAGTAATTATAGGCACCATACTTTTTTTATGGAAATTTGGATGGTTGAAATTTTTCACAGTTTTCACGAACTGAGAGGCATGTTCTGAAGAATGTGCCTCTAGATATCAGACAACGGATGTGGTTATAATCAGAGCACAATCAGAGCACACATTTGGGTAATATTGTCATGCAGACGGAATTATTCGACTTGTACGCTGATCCAAATGGCGCCCATTTCGAATCATTTAACAAGTATTTCCCAAGAAATTACAGTTCAAATTACACTCATAAATAGGGAAAAAACTTCTGAAACAACATACTCATTCGATGAGTTGGTAAAATGTTTGATATAATATAACGGATCTGAAGCCGTCCCTGACTGATATGCCGACCGACTCAGCGAACACATGACATCACCGCGAAAGAATGCAGTCTGGAATCGCCGGTAAAACTCTAGCACCGAACCGACTACATATTTCTAGAAAGGACCGTTACATTATATAACCACATCTTCCCGACCCAAGAGGGAACTTCAGAAAGTGAATCGAGCGGCTAAACAAAAAATTATAATAGTGGAAATGAAATAGGTGTTAGTTGCTAAAGTGCTGTAATTAGTGATTAGTGAAATATTGTTGTCTGAGATACAAATTCGATATAATTCATTAAGTACGAAAAAGCTTGACGGAGTTATTGAAAAGCGAAACACGTGTAGCGGTTTTATAAACGGCGCAATGAAAATCTCACAGTGAATTGTAACTTGAATTGTTATTGTGATCTATTCGTTATGTCAGTCCATATGAAATGAAAAGTGAAAATCTATATACATCCAGTAACATGCAAAGATAACACGAAAAACATCATTGTGGAAGGAAGATGGATTACGTACCTGTTAATGCAAATAAATTTTTGGTCCAGAGGGGTTCCACATCTTCAGGAAAAAAGGACCTATGGTCAGTGAAGTGGTCGAAATCCTTAACTGTGATTTGCTTGATTAGTTCTGGATCTTTGATCATCAGTGTAGGAAGAGAAAATTGGTACCATCCAAAATATCTAACAACATATTTTGTTGATGAATAATGTGTCAACATTCATACAAAAAAGGCTCAGTAGTTGTTCATTGAATACCATAGGAGCATAAATAGAGATGGTTAGAGATATATTCTGGAAATTTATACCACGTGAAAAAATGAAAAATGTTCCAGTTCCATTATATTGTTCTATGGTTTATTCTGGTTAGGTTTCAGATCCAATTCAGGTATTTATCGAAAAAATGAAATTACAAGATTAAGAAATGACGTTTTGAACCATTGTGTGGAAAGTGCAATTTATTTCCGCCCTAATTAGCCACTAATATTGAATTTTTATATCTGTGTAACTGCAAATAATTGTTTACCAGAAGTTACACTGCTATATGCAGGGCAGCATTTGGAAGTCTGGTGACTCTGGGGCGATGAAAGAGTGGAGACCTCTTGAAACATTTTTTTATGAAACTTGAATTCTCAACTTCCTGCTAAGAACATTTAAAATGTTCAAAAATAGATATTGTAGTTCAAAAATATCATTCAAATAATCTCGTCAAATAATTTTTTTTTAATCTTGAGCTCGAAGAAGAGAGAAGTTGTAAGGATGATCTGCAGGGTCAACCATTTTGCGATTTATTTTATTTTATTTCTCGTCAACTCGCGAGTACAAATTACACATTAGAAAAAAAATATTGCCACTGAAATGCTCAACCAAATCTTTCTGATATTCGTATGTTTGAGCAAGTAGAATGCAAAATAAAAAATTTGGTAGGAAGATCGTAAAATTTGCTGGCCCGTCATAATTCAGATATTTTTTATCTTTATTGTGGAGGCCCCTCTCCAGATAGGAAAATTACAGAAATGAAAAATTTTCTATTCAAAAAAATATTTGTTGATAATACCAGTTTACAGCTAATTCACGACTGTATTGCCAATGGTAGTTCTTTGTTAATTTTTGTTCCCTAAATGCTAAAATGATAGTAAAAATTCCTTAACACAAAAGATTCTTGAGTTATGATTTTTTATACAAAAATTCAATGAACACGACATTGCTTTTTCCCTGAATTGAGGAAATTGCTTAAAATCTGGCACACAAAGGCTCTGCCCAGTATTTATATCTGCTTCCTATATATATGAGACTTGTAAAGCTGCTTCTCGAAGTTCCGATACTCGAAGTTTCCAGAAAACACCAGAAATACATGTTGACAATTGGAGCAGCAATATAGGTTTAACGCGAGTAGCGTTATCTTTGTGAATGAAATAAGTTGAGTCCTGTAAACGCAGTATCACATATTTGAACTCGACGTACGCAACAGTACAAAAATGTCCAAAGTACAGAAACGTGGCTGCGTTAATCCCGCAGATAGTTTTTGCAGTTCACTCCTAAATTGCAGAAACGGTCAATTGATCAAATGACCAAAGTAGCTTACCATAAGTATTTTGGATATGTTGTTGGTGATCAAGATAGGGATTAGGCCTCACGTATGTTGCCAAAACTGTGCAGCAAATCTAAGTAACTGGTTGAATGGCAAACACTCTTCTATGCCTATTGCAGTTCCAATCATTTGGCGACAAACAACAAATCATCACAACAACTCTTACTTCTGCATGATAAACGTGTCTGGTTTTTCAAGAAGGAGCAAACACAAAATTATATATCCTGATATTCCTTCTGCAAGAAGGCGGTTCTTCATCGAATAGGTTTACCAGTTCCAACACCTCCGGCAAATTGGCAGGAAAAATGCTGAACTATTAGGGTCAAGATTACAACAATGAAACTTACTAGCCCGTAAAACCAAAGTTACAATATTTAGGAACCGTAACCATGAACTATCCTTGTTTTTCACTATGCTAGATAAAATGTGTGTTTGTGTAAATGCACATGGTGTAATGGAAAAATTGGGATATGCACATAAACCGGACGAATGGTGTTTATTTATAGATTCATCTAAAACAAGTTCAAAAGCCGTTCTGCTCGATAATGGTAACAAAACGCCCTCTATTTCTCTTGCACATACAGTTGCCATGAAGGAAATACACGAAAGTATGTCCGTTATCATAAATGCAATAAGTTATAATACGTATAAGTGACAAATATGTGGTGACCTAAAAGTCATAGGATTACTAGGTCTTCAAGGCGGATTTACGAAGTTTTGCTGTTTTCTTTGCCTTCTGATCAGTAGGGCAACACAGAGCCATGGCCTCCGAAAGATAAATGTATTCCATGTCAAGCTAACATGAAGAATATACCTTTTGTTGATCCCAAAAACGTTTTGTTAACTGGGGTTAATAAAAAACTTTATGAAAGTATTAGACAAAGAAGGTGATGCGTTTAATAAAAATACGTTTTTCCAAAATTAAGTGATGCAAAGGTCAAGGAAGGTATACTTGTGGGACCTCAAAATAAAAAACTAATAAGTGATCAACAGATTGATAAAAAATTGACTGATGTTGAATTAGCTGCGTGGAGGTGTTTCGGAGTTTTTAGGGAACAAGAAAGTAGAAAATCACGAAACACTTGTAAAAGAACTACTTGAAAATAACTGCAGAATGGAATGCCCATTTCATGCACCCCCATTTGCATTTTTTCTCAGAAAATTTAGGTGCTGTCAGTGATGAACAAAGGGAAAAGTTTCACCAAGACATACTGACAATGGAGCAACGTTATCAAGGCAAAGTTAGAGTCCTAACAATTTAACCCTTTCAATTCTAATTTACATTCGTTTATGAATTTCAGAATTCTAATATCGATGAAAGTTAAAAAAAAGCAAACGAAGGCATTTCCATGCATGAGAAAGTCGAGTGGCGGTATACACTGCATCTACATGTTTAATAAAAATTCGTTGATAATCATGTAGTTGAAGTGAATATTTCTACCAGTTTAATTTTCCTTTTGAAAATAATCACTTGGTGATTGAAACACGTGTCGAAGTTTTAAAAATAACGGTTCAGTGTTGGGATTAAACTCCAGTAATATTCATTTTATATGAATAAATACTCACCTGACTCCTGGAAATTGATTATAACATCTCACTGCTTGATCTGATGTGCTTTCCTGTCTCATCAGTGTACTCCAACTGTCCCCAAAGAGCCATATTGGATTTGTTTGCTGGATACCACGATTTTTCCAGTACCTCATAGGTTTGACGCAGATGAAATAATACAGGGCGGCCACTACAGCCACCCCCAAAATGAGTTGAAGCATGAATTGGTAAGAAACTGTAAATCAAAATGTTTTCATGTATAATTTATGTCTGGAAGATATCGATTCAGTTATTGAACAGAACAAGTTTTTGTTAGTCTGACAGGATCTTGATAATTTTGATATTTTCACTCGAAATATATATGATCGAAATAAATAATATCTTTTAAAATCCCGAAATATTTTGATATTTGATTTCGATTTTTTAAAATATTAATTGAATGTACATGGAGACTTACTATGTTATCACAGTTCCTTGATGAAAAATAAAAGTTTTTTTTCATTTCCACAGTGAATTGCTGAGCTAATTTCAATAATGTATCACAAGCTCCTCATTGATACAGAGTGGATAACAATACTGGAATTAAAGGTTGAATAAAACAGTCAGTGGAATATAAAATCAAATTGCATAGTATTGGGTTGTTTTTAAAGTTTTATCACTTCAATGTAATGTGTTTTTGTAGCTCCATTTCAATAAATTTTCAATCTACCGTGTTTTGGTATATACTGATCTATAGAAAATTTTGTATTCTATACATTGATGGCATACATTTTTTCCAAATTTCAATTTTTTGACTTCTTTTCTGTACATTACTATATGATGACGTTGAGTGATTCTCGGCCAATGTTTCTCCACGAAGTGAAATTGAACCAAAGCGCTGTCAAAATAGCCCTAAAATTCAAACGGGCATTTGACAATGAAAGTTTTAATGAACGTTGTATTCGATGTTGGTTTGTAGAATTTCGTTTCGCAGGTTTTTACCTCGAAGATGAGTCTCGAAATGATCGACCTACAGTAATCCAGAATGAGGATTTGAGGACCCTCGTGGAGATTGGCCCACAAACGGTGCTTGAGATGGCGAAAGAACTGGGCGGAAAGGTCAAAAAGTTGGAATAGTTGGTTTGTAGGATCGAGAGAAAATGTCACATTTCGAGATCTGTTCTTATTTGCTTTTGCTCAACCGAATTAATTATGTTTTGGATCGGATCATAATTTGTGATAGAAAGTGAATTCTCTACGTAGAGGACAGCGGTTGGACACAGATGAGCCACCCAGGCACATTCCAAACGCGAAATCCCATGATTAATATTAGGTGAACAGCGCCTGGTGTTATTCACAGTAATTTTCTGCAATCTTTTCGATGTGATTTTAATCTTTTCCTGGAAAATGATCACTCGTTTACTAAGGCTCTTGATGTAAACAAGTTCAGCGAATGTATCAAGTGCCAAGGAATCCACAAATAGGGAGTGTGTTGGACTATTAATTTGTGGATCTATGGCAACACTACTTCGACCACGATTTGTAACCATACGAATGGATATGTTTGTCTTTTCGATTGTTCCGTCACTTTTGTTGTATAAATACTCTTGTCATATCTAATAATATAAAAAGTGTATTCTTACGTTCAATAAAAAGTAATCAACTCTGTTCCGTAAAATCACAGCAAGATTTTAATAATGTTTAAGCTGACGAAATTTATCGTTGGCAAAAATGCACTCATTCAAATGTCGCTTACTTCGAACGAATTGAATGAATATTTACTGAGATTTTACAGTTTCAAGTAGACTCATAAAAACGGATTAAATTTTGTAAACAACCTAATATTATTACAACTGTTTCAATAAATTGATATGAAACACGCCGTGCATTGTTGACAGTGTATATCACTTTTGTCACTGATTTTGGTTAAGTATATCGTAAACTGTTTCAGATAATTTTTTGCAGTTTGTTTTCCATGTGACGTTAAAGTCTGTCAAAAATATGAAATTTCAATTCTGTATTGATAATGTTTCAATTCATGTACGTTTGAGTGAAATATAGAATATAGTATGGAGAAGATCTAGGGATTTGAATATGCGAAAGACTTCAGTATCGAATATTTCTAAAAAGATAATATACTTTTCCAGGAAATGGCTAGTGGGAAATGAAACGTTTTCAGACGAGGCAATGTTTTATTTGAACGGGCTTGTTGAATAACAGAATACAGAATGTGTTACTGGTGTGGAACAAAAATCAATTAATCATTCATTTTTTTTTATGAAAATTCAACAGAAAACATTGTTTTCTTATAGGATACTTTGATTTCATATTCGTCTTAGCGTATGCTGATATTTTTCAAATAACCATCACTTCAGACTACAACATATTATTTTAACACATTGGGGCGCCGACGTGATTCGCTGTAGGTACGTGTGATTGTGAGCAGATTGGAAAATCTGCCACTGAACAACCATATCTTGGACTTATTCTGATGAAAATATTAAAAATATAAATAATATACTAGCAGACTCAGTATACGAGGATGAAATTTGAAAAATAAAAGTGAAGGAAATTTTGTGTATGCTGAAACTATCTCACAAAAACTGTAATAGAGAATTTATACGCGTGTGGAAATAAAGACAATCCAAGACAATCCAAATTATGCTTTCAACCAAATAGTTCAAATGTTCTTATGTTCTAATTTCTGCTGATTTCATCTTATTTACTTCGACGCCTTCCGTTCATTAGAAAACATCGTGAATATAACGTAAACAGGTCTTTTGTGAAGGTCTTTGACCTGATCGAAGAAAAAATTGACTTTATTCTAACTCAAGTTATCTTCAGGATGAACCCTAATTTATAATGAAGATCTATCTGCTTATGATGAAAGATAAATGAAGCTGATTTTAATTGAGGAAAATTGAACAAGATTTTCATTACAAGTATTGAGAGAAAACATTCGAAATACATGTATATATGTATGTAAATTTATGTATATATATTTGAATAAAAGTTTTCTACTCACCTATCACAACCACAAAACTTTTCTATTTGACTCACTGAATTTTAAACGAAACTGATCCTTCAACCTGTGAGGACTTGGGAACGAGTCAGTTAAGTGGCTGTTACAACACTGACCTTCATTCATTATTGTATCAATCATCGACATTAAAATTATATTTTGGATAAGCGTTATTTTTGAGCACTGACGTTATATAGAATATAAACATAACAATGCAACTCTCATGTTCTGAAACCATTTTGGTGGGTACATTCCTGTCAAAATGAACCTACATTTTACCGCATCTGAATTTACAGTTATTCTGAAATTATTCTTAATAAATGAAATGCTTTTTCATCATCAACTCCCAGAGAATTCAACTCCTGCACGGTGTGAAATTCAGATAACAGTTTTGACCAGAAAGCAATTCAGCTGTTTTTCCAGTGGTCAGGTGTAATACCTAGCGAAAGCTATGTATGCTAATCTAAATTATAACTTCGGGAAGAGACACGGCAATAGCGAAAGGATTACCAAGGGTTGATAGACAGTTAATGACATATTGTTTTACTGGTGACTCAGCTTTAAACCCGTAGATGTTTTAGTGGGATACGTATATATAATATTATTATAGTCTATTTCAAAAGAGTGTAGAGTAATAAAATCTCATTAAGTATTCAAAAGCGCTACAGGGTGA
>WOGJ01279809.1:0-11738 GCA_015342185.1 Leptinotarsa juncta
TCACGACGTTTCGATTGTTAGTATCCACAATCGTCTTCGAGTGATAACAGTTATCACCCGAAAGTGGTACAAGTTTTTCACAGAAGTTGTAGAAGATGTGTTATGTTTCTCTTTTATTCAGCTTCCTGGCAAGGTTTTCGTAAGATTCGTTTCTAAATCATTTTGTGACGCAGTGGTGTTTTGTCGAAGCATTATAAGAAAATGCTTGAAAGTAGGCATCCAGAGTTTCTGACGAAAACCTAACCATTCAAGTATGTTTCGTGAGAATGTAGAAAATATCTCTTGTCTTCAGATACCTTCATATAAAAATCGTCTCACTTTTTTTAAATATTCAAGGTTCTTTGGATCAACGTATATTCAAACTGAAGCAATATCCAATTTTGGTAATGTTTCCATTCTTGAGCTTACAATTTATTGTACTTCTAAATAAATTAGGTAAATTCCATTGATATGGAAAAAAATAAAACACTTTTCAATGCCATGTAAAACTACATAAATCTCGGTTTTGGCAATCAAATTTAGTCATTTGTCGAATGGAACAGTAAAATCGTTCAGTTTTCGAAAAACACTTTAGATCGAGGAATCCTGAAATATTTTTAACGAGCTTCCGTCTGGCCATGTTACATCGTATTCTTTGCATTCAAAGAATTCAACACAGTTGGAATTGACGTATAATCAAAGATTGATTCATCAGATACATTATCATGCAACACAATGCTGTACATATATCTATGAATCAACCACCTCATGTTCAAAGAAATGTGCTGACGAAGCTGATGACCCACTTTGATCAACGGCGATTGTACATAGTTTGTCTAGCGATGCATAAAAAAATGCAAACTTCCAAAACAATATGATTAAGACGATGAGAAGCCTGTTAATTATGAATATGCTGGAACGCGAGTGTCACGACGTTTTATTTTTTGTCTATGCACATTTTTGGTGGTGTATTATTCTTACAAAGATGATGAACATGTCGAATATTTGGTTTGTAATTTCTGAAATGAATTTCAAGTAGGACGCGTTTTGTTTGATAAGAACAGGCATGCTGTTTGAAGGTCGTTTACCCGTTGTTGAATTGCTAAAATTTCGGTGTCGTTCAATGACGCCAGAAAAAAATTATATAGCTAGTATGTCGTTGAGTAGGAATTGAATCACCGCAGGTGTGCTCAAAGTATATGAAAGAGTTATTTTAATTTTCCATCATATTTTCTTGTTTTTTTTTATGGAAGTGCTAAGTTTTGGTAACTACGGATAATTTTCAATCGCATTGTTAAAAACGCTACTAATAATACTGAGATTTTGATGAATGTGGATTTTGATAACTCTCAACATAATGATACAACTGTTTGACTTTGAAGCTATTCACTCACTCGCAATGAACATTACAACCAAGTTTGGCCAGAAAATATCAGAATTTTTGTGTAATTCTCATCCCCTTCAATATACTCCGCTATACTATTCCGACACCTTACCATTTGAATTTTCCACTGTTCAAAACAGTCATTTTTTGAAAGCTTGTTCATAGTCTCCGTCGCTTTTTCTTTCAAAGTATTTGTATCACAGGCTCCTTTCAATGCTTCCTTCATTTTCGGGAATATAAAAAATTAAAAGGGAGCTAGATCCGGTGAGTAGAGATCCCACGCTAGCCCAAAAATGACTCAATCAGTTCGGTGCTTGAGCATTGTTTTAATGAAGCATATACGAATTGTTCTTCTGCAACTGAGGTCGTTTTCTTAGTGCGCCCACAACTGAAAAATTATAGACCTATAACTACTCGTATTTACGGTTTTCAAACGTATTTTGAGTATCTATGGTTTCCTGAATAGGGAGAGAGAAATATAGAGAGAGTGAGAAATAGAGAGAGAGTGGGAGAGAGAAATAGAGAGAGGGAGAGAGAAAAAGAGAGTGATAAATAGAGATAGAGAGAAATAGAGAGAGGGAAAGAGAAATAGAGAGAGGGAGAGAGAAATAGAGAGAGAGAGAGAGAAATAGATAGAGAGAGTGAGAGAGAGGGAAATAGATAGAGAGAGAAATAGAGAGAGATATAGATAGAGAGAGAAATAGATAGAGAGAGAGAAATATAAAGATAGAGAGAGACATAGAGAGAGAGGGGAGAAAAGAGAGAAAGAGAGAGAAAAATAGAGAGTGAGAGAGAGAAATAGAGAGAGAGAGATAAAAATAGAGAGAGAGAGAAATAGACAGAGGGAGAGAAAAATAGAGAAATAGATAGAGAGAGAGAGAAAAATAGAGAAATAGATAGAGAGAGAGAGAAATAGATAGAGAGAGAGAGAAATAGATAGAGAGAGAGAAATAGAGAGAGAGAGAAAGAGAGAGAGAGAGATAGAGAGTCTGGTCCATTAGTACAGGTTGTTTTCACTGGTTGTAAATCCCTCTTATCAGAAAACTGTGACATTATCTGCAATTCTGGGATATCCTGTTATAATACCATTTTTTTGTTACCACAAGATCATCAAAATCAATTTTCATGGTAGAAGATCTTGGAAAATACAAGAGTATTTTTTATTATTTCAATTACAATTCTAACATCTTCAGAACGTCTCTCCGAATTTGTTTTATCCATCCAAGTAGGAATATTTTAAGAATCATGTTGGTGGAAGTTGTCCCATTTATTGCTCTTTTTGTCATCACTTCATTAGAAATGTGCTTCTCTTTATGTAAACATTATTTAAGAAGATGTGGATATTTTTGGTTTCCACCAAACCAACAAAACAATAGAAAATAAATCTATTTGAATTCTACATGTATTACATGTATATCCATCCTATCCTATACTTTGTTCTGTCTTTATGTCTACCTGTATACAAAACTATTCACAGTATCAAAAATTTGTGTGAGAACATTTTTATTCCCTAATAAAGTTCAACAAAAAATAGACATGTAAATTTTCAACAACTCAATAATTTTTCTTTAATTGTTAGTTCAAGAAATGTTTGATAAAATATGAAAAATACGAATTTTTTTTTCAGTTCTCACAAACAACTGACAGTATCAAAAAGTATCTAGAAAATGTAGGCTAATTGTGGATTATAATATAAATTTACCTCCCTTAAAAAAATGGGAAGCAGTGATAGTTGTCAACTTTGAGGCCCCATATATTCAGTACTAATTACTTTGTTCTCAGATAGATGAAATTTTGTGAGACATTATGACATTGTTGATTATACGTTTATAAAAAATACGGATTTATTATTAAATTATTATAACATCCATGTTACACGAGCTAAGCAACCTTTGATAACTCACACCCAATGCGCTTTTGCTATTTTGAAGTGTCTGCATTCAACCAATAAGTGTTCACTTACGGCTAATAATAAATTTTCCTCAGACAACATGCAGTTCGGTTTTTATGAAGCAACGAATAAATTTCTCGACTCTCGTTCGATAATTAAGTAAATGGCTTCATTATCATTATCCATTAATCCATTTATATGGAATTTCCTTTCTCGAATGCGATTCAATGTTGAGATTTGAATCTCGATTCATTATTCAACCACACAGTGTTAGTTGAAAGCGATGTTTATGGAAAATGTTATGAGGAATATTCAAATAAAGCGACCAGGCTGAGTTTATGGCAAACCTTGTGCAACACAAGTACCAAGACATTGTTATGAAAATTAGTTGGAAGTTTCTTAAAAAGTACATTAGAATTTGAATTAATTGTGTATATTATGATTTACTCATTCAATTTATTTAGTATATGCAGATTTTAAGCAGATTTTAAACAGATTTTTTTAAATGTATTAGGATGTTTCACTAGTTGTGTCCGTTTTAATTTCATGTGTTTTTGTAGTTAGTTCAATATCTCAATAAATATTTATTCTACTGTTAAAAAAATGTTTAAAATATGTTTTTACCGTTAACCAGCTATCGCACCCCTACGAATGACAACCCTCAGAAGTCGAAACTTGTGCGAGCTAAGGACTAACGAAATCGTATCTTTTAACGTGTGATTCTTGACATGGGTTGGACGGTAGCAAGTGAAAATAGAGCATTCAACCTACGGCTTGAACCATCGACTCACACATCGGCCGATTGACTGAGTGAACAAAGCACCCACGTCGAATCGCCCGGATAACTACCGACCGACTGTGTCGTGATATATACTGATCGATAGATAATTTTGTGATCTATACATTGATGGTGTTAATTTTTTTCCAAATTAAATTTTTTTGTCCGTTTTTAGCTTAGCTTTATGATGTGGTTAAGCGATTTTTCGCTATTTTTTTTCTACTAATTCAAATTGAACTGCCGAAACAGCCCAAAAATTACCCAGGCATTTGGCACCAGTGTGACTGTAGCCATGGGTTTCAGCCTCGAATTGGAGGAATTTACCATTAACGGAAAGGAGTGCGCCAAGCCACCATTGGTCGTTAAAACTCATTGCTAGCCATGAAGGTTGTCTTTTATAACAATAATTTCATGGCCAGCCATGGCAATTTTCACATGAAACGATAGTTTTCATCGTTTTCAATGTTTTCTATAATACCTTTATAGTCCTCGATTTTGTCGCGTAAAAAAACATTTTCTGTAACTCCTTCCATCATTTTGATTGAAAAAATCATATCTTTTGAAAAATGTGTGCAACTGGAAATATTTTCACATAAAACGAAGGTATTCGGTTTATTCTATGATACCTATATGGTCCTCTATTTTGTCGCGGAAAAATACACCCCCTGCAACCCCTTTCATGATTTTGATAAAAAAAATCATATATTTTGAAAAATTTGTGCTGCTGAGAATATTTTCACATAAAACGAAGGTATTCGACGTATTCTATGATACCTTTATGGTCCTCGATTTTGTCGCGGAAATATACACCCCCTGCGGAACCCCTTTCATCATTTTGATAAAAAAAATCATATCTTTTGAAAAATTTGGGCTCCGGGGTTATTTTCACATAAAACGAAAGTATTCGGCTTTTTCTATGATGCCTATATGGCCCGCGATTTTGCCGCGGAAAAAAAAAATCATATATTTTGAAAAATTGGTTCTGCTGAGAATATTTTCACATTTTTCAAAAGATATGATTTTATTTTATCAAAATAATTCCTGTATTTAGTAAAAGAAATAAAACTTGATCAGTTATCTATTTTTCAGTTTTTTTTCGTACGATGATACTGTTTCGACTTTGAAAATATTACGCCTGCAGAATGAATTTCTGTCCGTCAAACGAACAATCTTTGAGTTGTGCAAAACATTCATTATGCTCTTCGCTTTGATCGCTCTGCAATTAGTGGATCAAATTTCCCATGTAAGGCTTGCAACTCAGCGCTGATGTTTCTAGCGATGCTTCTTCTGGAGAATCCCAATTTCCCACACGACTCACTTAATTTGGATATGGTGTGTTGAATGCTGCTTCTTTGAACAAAGTCACTTTTTTTTCTGATTGATTCGGCCGTTACTTGATGAAGATCCATCGTAATTTCAAAAACTACACTAGTTTTTGAAAAGTCACTCTTCTTAACTACATTATTTCTCCCAGCTTTGATCTGTAACGCAGTTATAAATATCTCATGTATTATTGAGCGTCTACTTAGCCACAGTACTGCAGCTTGATGTTTAGTCCAATCGATGAAGATCTGTACTATACATTCTTCTAGCGTTTGGGGACAAGCGAAAATATATCCCTTTCAATTTAAGCAATATATACTTACTACATTCGAACACTCCTCTATATTGGCGATAGATTTTTACGTGAATTTCGTGACGTCATGATATGTTATCTTATCTTTCTGATCAGAAGCTGTTCTTCAGGGGGAGAGAAGCAACGGTGTAGCAATACAATGTGTTATTGAAATTTGAACCAATATAAAGAGAAAAGTTGGTTTGTTTATATATTTGTTTGTAATGGACAATCCCAAAAACTGCTTCAGAAAATTATTTCGGCTATAAAAAGTAACATTCCTCCCTACAAAAATTGCAATAACAAAAGCTATCAAAAATTCGCCCATAAAACTGAATAACTCTAAAACGAGCATTGGTCCTAAACACCAGAACTGTAACAATCTTCACAACGCGCGGTTCAACAACTAATTTAGAGTCTCCCAACTTCAAAAGTCTCCTATATGTAACTGTCACTTTTAGACAATAATTTGTTGGATACGAACTGACGAGATATTTCATTGGTTAAGTTTCCAATGATTTTAACAGAATAATTCATATAAAGATAAACAATAGGCTCCATAATTTTCATTTATTCCATGGTCGTTTTCCAAGGCGGCGACAGTAGACTTTTCGGTTCTCCAATATTGGGCATGTGCTGCTTGTTCGATATTACGTTTTGTATTATAGATAATAATATTTATTATCTAATTTTCAGACTGTTGAAATAGATAACAGAAATAAATAATCTGGTGAAATACTAAAAAGAGTTGTCATATATGTTATTTCTTTCCCTAAAGTAGACAATTTTATAAGGATACTGTTTAACAATAGATGCGATTAAAAAAATTGGTTGTACAAAATGTGTTCAATGAATAAGGTGAATTTTCATTTTTTTCAAAAAATATTTATTTATTCA
This sequence comes from Leptinotarsa juncta, assembly GCA_015342185.1. Classification (NCBI taxonomy): domain Eukaryota; kingdom Metazoa; phylum Arthropoda; class Insecta; order Coleoptera; family Chrysomelidae; genus Leptinotarsa; species Leptinotarsa juncta. The sequence continues at coordinate 6,545 of WOGJ01279809.1, forward strand.
CCGATTTCTATTTTGTTACCGTCAAAGTAGCCCCCTTCCGATGTAATGCACATGTGCCATCGTTTTTTTCAATCCTCAAAGCAGTTCTGATATGCACTTTTTTATATATCCTTGAGCTCTCCCAGCGATTCGTTTTTTTTTTCTCCTAAATCGTCACAAAACGCCGTCCTTTCATGGGTATCTTCAATCTTTGGAACAGGAAAAAGTCATAGGAGGGAGGGGTCAAATCTGGTGAATACGGTGGCTGAGGTATGATTACGGTGTTGTTTTTGGCCAAAAAATTACGAAAAATACTGGCGTTTTCTTTGTATTGCTTCTCGCAAACGGCGCGGAACTCCAAGACAATACTCCTTTTTGACTGTACGACCATGTGACAAGCACTCATGATGCAGTACGCCACGGTAATCGAAGAAAACAGTGTGCCAAACGTTAACATTTGATTGAACTTGGCGTGCTTTTTTTGTCTTAGCTCTTCCATTGGGAAGATTGGACTTCGGTCCAGTTATGACCTTTTTAGGCAAATCTGGATCGCCGTTGACCAATTGTATATTTTTCTGACTCGGAGTACATTCACCGTATGCCACTCTCAATATTTCAAGTGTTGAGCTCAACACAAACACACAATAGATCAGAAAATCGCCGAAAACGTAAAACATTTTTAAGTTTTATGCCTCTCATCAATAAATTAAATATGCTAAACGAAATTTGATCGTTCACGTTATTTTTTGAACAGTCCGTATATGATGGATTACAAGGAAAATTTTGACAATACTCATATCGACATATTTTCGGATATTTTTAGGCTAGTCAGCATCATATTTTTTGTTTGTAAATATTTGATATATGCATAGCAGAAAAAACCCAGTCCTTACGTCATCATTCAAGTTGATGATTTGATTCAAACAACCCGACCAACTTTATAACTCCTAAAAATAGAATATTTTGTTTTTGCCTCTCTGAAACAAATAATAAATGTCAGCTATGTGTTCTTTGACAATGAGGCGATCGAAGCTGGTGCTTATCATTCATAATAATGTATCATACAATGTATCATATGTTTAGATAGTATCAAAGACAATATTTTTTTTTGGAAAAAAAGATTTTGGCCTGCTACTTCTCCATTTTCATACAAGTTAATCTTATAAAAATACGATGGTGGTACCAGGTGAGCACTACTGTCCAGCCGCAGGATTGGTTTTTGTTTTTGTTGTTTCTGTTTTTGTATTTGTTTCATTCATGTGTGTTCCCACGAGTAGCAAGAGAAGAGTTGGTCGTCTTTGGCAGAGCTCCGCATTAACAGGAGTAGGCTCATTACAATGAGGTTTCGCCCAGTTCACCAAGGGGATCGTTCGTGACCGCATATCACCCAGCGGCCATTCAACTGTCGGTACGATTCCTTACATCTTACCTTGGGTAGGATGGTCCACGGTGGCATGTTTTGCAAAGGCTTTTGGGAAGTTTCATTTCCCCTCACCCCACTTATTTCTGCCACTGACCAGGAGTCCGGCGACTGCGTCCCCTGGCCGTTCTACTATCAGCCATCTGGGGACGCGCCCGTTAGGTAGCCCAACCCACGGGTCTCTGGATACTATCCAAAATGCTTCAGAATAGTCGAGTAGAACCAAAAAAGTAATTTCAATTTGGGAAGAAGTCGCTCCCAACTGCATTATTCCAGGAAGCATTTAGTTATATCTCAGGATGCTGGTAGATTTCAGAAGTTTCATGTGAATAGGATTATTCAACTCAGATAGAGTAGTTACAAGTGTAATTTTCTATCAATAGATAAATACACTATTAATAGAACACAATCATTTTTAGACTAATACACTGTTCTCAAATAGATTCCGATATAGTAGATAGTTCCATGTCATTTATTTGGATTTTAGTCACTTTATAGAGTAATTGTCTGTTTCCTCTCTTTTTTAAAATTATGATCATATGTTTCTCAAAATTATCCAAATTTGTTTGGTAACTCACCGATCCTAATGCAACGTCTCATTATTTTTTCAATATTGTAATTGTTCAATGACTCAAAGAAAGGATCAATGGATATTACATGAATCGATGATTGCAATGAGATTTTGAATAAGTTTTCATGTATTTTTACTTTTGAATTGAGCAACGTTAGTTGTGAAGATGCAAATTCAGGAGTAATTTGCAATGATTTCAATGAGATGGATTTTTGATTTTCAATACCGTGCCTATTTCTGAGCCTTCAAATCCAACTCAATTCGTTATGTTCGCACAAACACCGACATCAGATTGTAATGAGGATTTTTTTATATGAATTATATCTACATTTTCCTGCAGAACAGCCTATGGATCATTCATCTCATTTCTTTCAATCATAAAGGTATTATATCGCCAAAACTTTAAGGCTGATAGGAATATCTGAATCTGTTTTCTTCCACAGAAAAAACTGATGTTCATCTATTTCTCGAAGTCGAGTGAATTTCAAAATAGCCTGACCCCCTTTTCTCTACTACCTGTTGATGATATCAAATTTAAGGAATATAAATGCAATAAATTATCAATTTCCATTAGATTATCAGCATCTTACAGTCTTTCGAGTGCACAATATCAATCCATTTCTGTTTCAATAAATAAAATATCTTCCAACATAAAAATAATTTCAAAGTTGCCATACATAAACACTGTATGTAAAATTATTTATTGAAATGCCATTTTCAAATACTTCAAATGCGTTTTCCAGTATTTCATAATGTTTTCAGAAACATAGCAAGCAGTGTTTCAATGAATTTCCAATATCCGATAAAATCAGTTTCATTTTTTACGACTGATTCCACATCATTCATTTTCCAATAGAAACCCAAACTGAATCTTGCATATATTCAAAGAAATCAATTCATATAATGCTTTCCACAAAAGAACACTTTGCTCTTGACTTCTTGTGAAAACCCAACCCCAATGTCTCAGCAGGCGTATGTAACAAAAACATTCGAGTCTTGCCGATTTACTAGCGCAAAAACGAGATTTTGAGTTAACCACAAATCTGGCAGGCAAATAAACGTACTTCTCTTATTCCACAAAAACTCGTTATAGACTAGGCAAAGTAGAAATTCGGGTATCCAAGACGTTATGTGGTCATTTCATTTGAATAGGAATGTCTTTGCAATTTCAGTTAATCGGTCGTGAGAGTTTTGCGTTTATAGGTCAAATCCGAACTGAAAATAATTGAAGAATTAGGTTGTTTCAAAAGTTTTCTCTGTTTTAATGAGTCTACTTCAAAGTGTAATATCCCAGTGAATACTAATTCAATGTAATCAAAATAAGCGCCATCTGAATCAGTGCTCTTTCGTCAACGTAACTAATCGATCGATTTCATCAGCAAAAAAATTTAGTTCTCGGGATTCGATGAAGTCGACGAAGGTCATTTTTCCTTGGACCTAATTGGCGATGGTTCTACCAGTGAGAAAGATATCGAGTTCTCTGGAAGATGGTAGTCGGGGAGATAGTGAGTGAGGCAGAACTTCGACGCTCTGTTCGTTCAATTTTCGGACGGTAATTTGTAAAATGTATGGCGGGGTGTCATCGTGGAGTAGAATGGGACTCTTCTGTTGACCACTGCCAGCTGCTGACGCAATTTTTGGTAAATTTCATCGATTTCCTCACAATGGGACTCTGCTGTGAAGGTATGGCACGGTTGCAGAAATGTATATTGAATAACACCAGCCGCTGACCACCATACAACTACTGTCCTGAACGTCTCCTGTTGTCGTAGATGATCCAGACGTAACGATTCGATCTAGAAAATGATTGTTTTGGTTGCGCAAAGGCAAAGAAGACCAGACGTCGAAGAGTGCCAATTTCTTTCCATTGTTCTTATCATGGGGCACCCCTTCTTTGAGCTTTTTGACTTTTCCAATACCGTTTAAACCATCAAAATCGACATGGGAGCTGACGCCCAGTTTTTCCGCCATACCACGCACCAATTGTGATGGGTCAGTCTCCAACAAGGTCATCAAATCTCCATCATGGATTACTTTAGGTTGACTACTTCGTGACTCATCTTCGAAACTGAAATCTTCGGATAGAAATTTCACAAACCAACGCTGAAGAATGCATTCATTGACATCATTACCAAATGCCTGGGTGATTTTTCGGGCTGTTTTGGCATCGCTTCAGTTACATTTGAATTCGTAGAAAAAAATTGGTCGACAATTGCTTAGCCACATCATAAAATAATAAGCTGAAAAGAAGTTAGAAACTGAAATTTGGAAAAAATAATAGTTTATATCACGAAACAACAGAATGAAAATTTATCGAGATATTGACCTGCATGCATCATCGATGCTGACGACTCATGTTTCTGAGCTCGCTCTTCAATATACCAAGGGCAACTATTTTAAAAAATAAACTCTCGCTTGTTGATTGCAAACGTTGTTTTTGCACTTGAAGAAAGTAGAAATATATCAGTTTGAGTTTTATAGCGTATTGAATTCGAATCTGTTAACACCTTCTGCAGTCAATGGAAGTCCGGATTTGAAATATTCGCATATTCAATTAGTAACAAATGTATAGCCTTTTGTTGCACCAACTATTAAAGACAGATTCGATAGTAGAACTGAATAGGAGTAACTTGTATGGTATGGAGTATTTACTGGACTATTGGAGCGGAAAGTTCAGAAAACATTTTCGAGACATTTTTCGCAAACAGAAGTTTCACAAAGAGCATTGGTAGCAACAGTGACCGATTTATAGTCCCTATCGGCTTGCACTCAACCAAACTGAATGCAGAACATAAATTTGTAACTTTTTATACTTCAAAGAGCAAACTGTGGTGCTGCAGTTAATATCTAGGATTGTGTATATTGAAAGTTAGTGCGGAAGCTGTAAATAATATTCAATGAACGTGAGTAGCAGAAAGTTAGAATTCCAACAGATTAGGTGAACTAATATTATGACAGAATCATTACGTACCACTGGACAACAAAGATGTTCGTCAATTGAGTAAGATAAAAAGTGGGGTTATTAACCGAATTGAAAACCATATATCTCATGTATTAAGCTAATCGCCCACTTGTCCGGCACAGCACAGCACGGCTCGTCTCGTAAAAATACGGATAGGATTGGAACAATGAAAATGAATGGACCAGCTCCACTAGTCTTAGTCTGGCACGGCTCAGCCAAGAGCGTCCGTCGCCGTAAAGGATTCCAGCTCTCCGATACTGAC
>WOGJ01279811.1:0-10258 GCA_015342185.1 Leptinotarsa juncta
TTCACAGATTCTTTCAGGGATTTCAAATCAATTTATATTATATTAGACAATGGAAGTCCGAACTGATGAAATACACCACGAAACATTGTCAACCACCTTCAATCAAATTGTTTTCTATATTTGGAGCCTCTCAGAAAAGTGATTGTTTTAATTTTAAAATATATGATTGTATAGGAGGTTCAACAGTTGTGTCAATAATAATAACAAAAAGTTAACCTATTCAAGTGTGGCTATTTCAGATGAAAATTCTGATGAATTTCGTGGTTTTATCATTATCGATTAATAAAAGTCGGTAAATCAAAACTCAAGATTGTTTTTTCAACGCAAACCCCCTACTTTTGGTTTTACATGTGATTTTCCTGTGAAAAGACCTTTCCAAAGAGTTGTATTAGTATATACCTAGCGGTTCAATTGTTATATTATCAATTATACCTACAGAATTAATTTCCAATATTTCCAACAAAATTTTAAAAAAATGTTTCTCCCCAGAAAAAGACTTCAGAGGTTTTTAATCATAAACTAGTAATCCAAAGCGGTCCATAAATTAATCAAAATTGGAAATTCCTTCATCATAGGCACCAAGTATGTTAATTCATAGCTTGTGAACCGCTTGGTATATGTAAGAATTCGTAAAATGTTTATTTTTGAAAAAACGAAGTGAAAATTGTTTCCTCCAAATTTTAATTTTTCCACTAATTGAAAAAAGTTTTCATCAATTTATCATTATAAAATGAAAAAATTACCTGTATAAAATATTTTCACTGCCAAACAGAGTCCCCAATTGCTTTGAACTCTTTAGCATTGTTTTTTATAATTTGTGAACCGTTCTCGCTATTAATATAATAATCCTATACTTCCCCAAACCACTTTTCTAAAAGTATGAATAAGGAAACTAGTATATAAAATCTTCGTTGAAAAAACTCAACTTCATTTCTACGATGTTGATGTCTTTCAACTTCATTCCAAAGTTACACCTCAAAATTAGACAAATACACCTTACAATTCAATACGAAATGTTCATTGGTTTTGCTATACAAATGTTATGCCAAAATAATTTATCGAAATTCGTGGTTTATTTAATGAAGATTAACTCGTTAACATGTATGGATGAAAACTGTTATTTATTTTTGTATTTATTAATAAATATACTTATTGTAATCAATTAGGTTATGTTCCACTGTGTTTTAGAAAAATAACGTATGTGTTGGAATAACATCAAGTGCTTCCATATGTCTTCAGTAAAATTTGTTGAATCACAGAAAGTATTGGTCTTATCTTATGATTGAAACTGATTGTATACCATTACAATCAGTTTCTTTTTGTCTTATGAAATATTGTGTGAGGGGTAAGAAACCCTCAGTTAGAAACTATCTTGATCACTTTATTTTCTCTGCTATTATTATTATTCTCAACCAAGTCGTCCATACTGATGCTTGAATATAATTGGTATTAATTTCATTAGTTTAACTATAATACTGAAAATTCGAACAGTTTTTCACGTATAGTTACTACTTCAAAATCTAGGAGTGAGTGATACATAGTGTAATAAAAATCAAACTGAAAAATTCAGCCCAAATATGAGTAATCTATTATTTCCATATGATTGTGGGTCACAGACGCATTGAATGAACAGCGGATTCTAAAACACAAAAGAAAAGTTTTAAGAAGCGTCAGACATTTGAAAAACCAGCTACTTGTAATCCATTTTTTATTTTTCACCTTGGTTGATACTCAACATATGTAAATACCTACAATTTTCCAACTACCCATAGTTTCAATTTTGTTTTAACAAATATTAAATGACGAAACTTTAAAAAAAAACAGTTTTTGCATTCTGTAAAATGTTCTATTGACGAAGAGGCTGTCAAAAACTTCAATAAATCATAAAAGAGGCCAAAAAGAGATTAAATTGTTGCATATAGACTACCACTGGGTAGGTAGTAAATATATTTTTACTTGTTGATGGAGATGCATATGCATATATGCATACGCTGTGAGAACGATTTCTGTATGTTTACGGTTTACTTTCTTGTGGAATGCAATTTCATGATGTACAGGTGATTTTATTATAATAATGGACTAAGATTCCTTCTTGTACGAATAAAATTAATTTAAAAAAATATTTGCAAAGGGTATCAAATAATTCTTAAGTACCACTGAACTTCAATTTTATCAATATTCATTTGTTTCCATTCAATTCCTAAGAATTTTCGATTTGGTAATGGTTAAATTACGATTTGAATAAGTGATCAGAAAAACAGTTTAATACTGATTATAAAATATTTGCAAACATGGGGGTTGATTTGAAATTGTCCATCGGTCTTTGGAGAAATGGGGTTATATAAAATGTTTTCAGTTCTATGGACTACTTATCAGATAAAAATTTGTATGCCAAAAAAATATTATAGAACGATGTGGAAAGGATTTATCTTATTCAAGATTTAATTACTTGCTATTGAATCATTCATATAATTTCATGGTTGATTAGAAAATGGATAAATAAATATGAGTGGAAGAGTAAATAAATGCCATATTTTTGAGCGATTTGCTCATCAATTTATATTGTATTCCAATATTCTCAATTGCAATAATGACAAAGTTTTAAATAATAAAATGTTGCCACAGTTGTACATAATCTCAGATGAAATGACTTTTTTGTTCTAAAATATTTATGCTACTTCATTTTGTATAATACGAAAATTGTAGGCTTTAGCAGACGTGCTATTTGGTAAGTCTCTTCTTTAAACTCTTTGGATTGAAACCTCACTGGGATCAAACATGGTTCATCCATGTAAATATATATTGGCTGAATGGGTTCAACTCTGAAAAAACAATGTTCAAATCTTATTCTCAAAATAAGATCATTTATATTGCCTTTTTTTCTCAATTTTTAAGTAAGAACAATAAATAACATGATATGAAAGTTATAGTGCTCACAGCCTGGATCTTCTAGAATAATTAATTATGTAATGAGAATTCGAACTCTATTGTAGTTGAATTGTCGTAGTAGTTTTAAATACCTGAAAAAATCACAGATATGGACATTTCAAATGTTTATGTATTGTATTCATTGTGAGATTTTCAACAGTTTAACAAATTTCGACAGGTGTTTCACTCCACAATAGCTTCTTCAGGCGTGTTGTCATATTTTCAGTACGTGTGAAGAAGCTATTTTATAGTAACAAACGTATCAAGGTTCTGTAAACTGTAAACACACTCATTTTGTAATATCTTTATCGAATTTTCGGAACGTAATTCAACGCTTCAATAAACTGATACATATGGACGCATGAACAACTTTTTAAATGTAGAAACTACTTTAACAATGATGTCTATTGAATAATAAACTATTAATAATGATACTTCAGTATTCTTAATGTTACCAAAGTGTACATAAGTGTGAAAATGAGCATATAGGAACATTTTGTTAATAAATCTTTTTAAATATGACGTTCATTTTTCTTGCTTGGATAGCGATAACGATCTAATAAGTAGTTAGGTCGAGTTACGTTTCATAAATAAGGGATTGGTAAGTATGGATAACTGGGTCTTCATGGCTATTCAGATCCGATTATTAGAGGAAGTTCTCATTTTTTTGTAAGTAATAACAGTCAACTATTCTTTTATTTGTGCAAAAATAAGCTCACTTCATTATTCAATACTGGCGGGCTTAAATATTTTATGGGAATAGATACATCACGGTGTAGCTTTTTTCTACTTCGTATTAGTTATATGCTTTCACAATTTTGCACTTCTTTCTATTTTGTCTCTGCACTCTACAGAGAGTCGTTTATTACTTATATGAGGCACATAAGAGAATCATCTCATACATTTTTTTTTCACGTCTGAGAGGGTTTACAAGTCATTTATCTTGATAAATGATTCTCTTAGTAGTGTTCTCATCCCTTCCTGAAAATATGAAGTCGGCCTAGGACTTGGCCAAATATCTATTTTTTCCAAACTAATGCAACTTCACCTCTTAGATAGCAAATAAGTTCATTCATATTGATATAGAATATTCTCAGTATTGTTCTTATCACTGTCTGAACATCGAGTAGGGTAAATATTTAGAATATAGCGAAATTGATTTTTTTTCGAAAGTTCAATCAATCGGCTATTATATCCGTCATATCACCCGAAGCTATTTTCACTCCGGAATACTAAATGTCTGCGGTTCACCAAACTGTTGAATAAAAAAAATCTTATAGGCACATACAGTGTCATCCCCAAAGTATGCAGCACATGGGAAACATCTTTATTAAGGGTTTTTCGACAAAATGTTATTCTTGATAAAAGTTTGTGCATCCCGTGAAACTGAACATACACCAACAAAATACAGTAAAACACACATAATATACGAGGAGCCTCAAATATTTGATTTTGTCAGGACTAAAGTACTCTTATTTTGAAAAATCTGGGAAAATTTTATTTCAAATAGTTGTTTAGCATCAAAAAATGCATCCAAATTTGAAGCCATCTAAGTGAAGTTTTATTTTCCACCCATTTTTTTAAATGGGCACTACGAAAAAAAATTTGCTTAAACGATAAATAGTCACCATCCTGTATAAGACGGTTTATCTTTAAAGCCTGAAATATTACAAATTACATAAGTATGGCATTAACCACGGTCAATTTTTTGAAGAGTAAAATAATTTTCGCAATTTTTAGTGAAATTTCCGGTGTTATTAACACCGGAAATTACTCAGAATCAAATCACAAAACATCAAAATAAATAGGTATTTCAGAACAAACTCGTTGACTTTCTGGAGATTTTCTTGTCCAAAATACTTCTCCAAAATAAACTCCAGAAAATCATCGAGTTTGTTTCAAAATACACATTTTAGTTTGATGGTTTGTGATTTGATATTATTGAATATTGGGTAATTGTTACAATACTCCAAAATTTTGGGTAATTTTTGGTGGTAACAAGAAATAAAAAAATGCACCAAAAACTTTGAAAATTATTTTACTCTTCAAAAAAAATGACCGTCGTTAACATCATAGTTGTCTAATATGTAATATTGCAGGCATTTAAAATGAAACTTTGTATACAGGATGCTGTCTATTTATCGTTTAAAAAAATGAAACTTCACTTAGATGGCCTTGACTTCAAATCTAGAATTTTTTTTAATGCTGAACAACTTTTCTAAATATCATATCCCGAGATTTTTCAAAATAAGAGTACTTCACTCTTGTCTAAATATGTGAACATTTCAAATCTTATAGTAGGAATGCGAACTCAGCATCACAATATCTTTTATGAACGGTGAGAATTATTTATCTGGCAGTTTGGCAGCTGAACACAACACAACAGATATGAAATGTCAGCGGTCATCACACCAGTTGTTATTTTTAGTTAAGGTTAATTCAATTTTCGAGTGAAATTTAAGGCTGCTTGAAATGAATGAATGGAAAAATATTTGAATAAAAGGAAAGTACCTACACTATGTGATTGAGATAATAGGTAGAACGTGTATTTTAAGGTTGAAACGTAGAAATTTAAATCTTTGTATGTAATAAAAATCAAGTGGGTATATACAAATATTACATTTCTTGAGTAGAATATGGAACGACTGGCGTGAACTGAGTCTATTGAGAATACTTTTTCATTACCATGCTAACCAAGTTAGCATCATCAGTAGATGTCTAAAAAACGCCTCATCTTTTGATGATGCTAACTTGTTTATCGAAACAAGCGTCGAGAAAAAGCATTTTTGTTATAGTGGAGGAAGAATGTGTTCAAATTCCATTTGTGTCGAAAGCACAAAAACATAAGCATAGGCATGTACTATAATCTGAAGTAAATTATATGAAAAGAAAGTAAGGAAATTGAGCGGATAATGCAGATAAGCTGTGATAAACTATCGAAATTTTGTTTTCTGATTTCTGTGAGGTTTCGACAATCACCAAATATAAAATATTTTGAAAGGTGGTGGCCGTGGTAGTGGACAGACGTGTTGATAACGTCCGCCCACAAAGAAGGTACGCGGATGCCATGTGGGAATCCGTTTTTGTGTTGTACTAGTCCATTTTGTTAATTAAGGAAATGTGTGAGTATCATTTTAAAAAAGTGATGAATAAAGAGCCCCCTTTATTTACGCCGGTATCCAGGCCTGGGTGTTTCGGATAACCACGTAAAGAGGGCAGTATATGTGAAAAAAACCAAAAGGTCTCCCAAGCAGGTGGCGACTCCATAAAAACCAAATTGTTTTTATTAATCAAGAATTGTTTTTATAATGAAAAAAAGAAATTGGAAAAAAAGTAGCAGCATTGCTTCGTACAAGACCGCTGCGCCCCCCGACGAAGCTCCTGTTAACCAACATGAGGAGCGCCTGACGACAGGTAGCAACGACAATCCAAAATAGAGAGAGAGAGTAGTTGATAGCAAGGGTATAGTGCAGAAGAAAACAGGGCATTCAAGTTTATATAATGAATTCAACAAATAAGCCACCAGTTAGTCAGGAATCAATGTTAGTCGATGCAATGTACCTTGGTTTTATCGAATCGCCGTTGTATTTTATTCTTGAGGTAACACGCAAAAACTGTAGGCAATATCAAGCGATAAATGAAGCCACAATGAATAAGTAATTTACTGTCTTAGTGTTACTCGACTATAGGAAAGTTTGTCGCCCACATACGATGTCTATCGAAAATATTAAAACTTAGTCAAATTGTAAAGCATAAACAATGCTTTGTCAACTGTTTTTACGAGTCGTTGTGTTTTCGTATGCTTCTCAATAGTTGAAGTACTATATTTTACCTATTCACCAGTTCCTCACTAAAAATCAATACTTTCATAAATTCACAATCAAACAAATTAAATCAAATTTACTCTCAAGAGTTACCTCACAAAATGCATCAACATATACTTGAAAATGAATATATACATAGGTATATAGAATCTTTTCAACAAAAACTGCACCTGTTGAAAACTACAAACTTGTTACCAGGAGAACAAAACATTCATTTCATTTTAATAAAGAAATACCGCCACTCGACAGAGTAATGGGAGCTTTAAAAGAAAACAAAGAATTTCTCTAACGATAGGCAGAAAATATAGTGGAAAACTTCAAAAGAAAAAAACTTCTACTGGGAAAAGCAACAGAAAAAAAATTAGCTTACAAATTGCATTACCATATTTGAAAATGAATATATACATAGGTATATATTATCTTTAGAACTAAAACTGCGCCTGTAGAAAACCACAAAATTGTAATCGGGACAACAAAACATTCATTTCATTTTAAGAAAGAAATATCGACCCCCAAAAACGTATTGAAAGAAGACCAAAGTATTTCTCCAATGATAGGCAGAAAACATTGTGGAAAACGTTGAAAGAAAAAACTTCAGCTGGGAAACGCAAGACAAAATAGTTCTCAATTGAAAATGATGAGACATTACCTTAGGCAAATAAGAGAGTTTCGACGAGAGAATAAAAATATTTTTCATCTGGACGAATCTTGACTCAACGAAGGATATACCGTTGGTAATATGTGGCAAGAAAAAACTTTATAAGTTCACGACAAGTATTTGTAGAAGGCTGGCCTACCGGATTGAAGTCTGAAAAAAGAAAGCGACTGATTATTACCCACATTGCAAGTGTTGATGGTTTGGTTGGAAGCGGTTTATTTCGGCGATTACCATGAAGGCATGAAGGGCGATGTGTTTGAAGAATATTTTGAACAAATGTTAGACTTCATTGCACCTAACTCTGTGATTGTGATGGATAATGCAGGTTATTCTTCCAGATAAGTTGAAAGAATACATGAAGAAACGTTGATATCATTCAGAAAAATGGCAAAAACGTATTGAATATGTTATATAAGAGGAGGACAACATGTGAAAATTAGAATATTCAGTTGGGGAAATTGTAGTAATCATAACATTTGACGGAGATTCATCGATTTAACTGATTACAAGCCATAATTTTTGCTTATACCTCATATATCTTTACAAAAAAGCATATTCCAAATCAAAATGTTATAACAATATACATTGTATGTGAATAAACATAGTTATTAGAGTATTGAGAAGTGTTGCATGTCAGGTTATAGGGAAAAGTGCTTGTTTTGGATACTTATCAGTTTTTACAAGTATGTTTGATTGAATACTCAAACGCAAGCTACTGCAGGGATGAAAGGACCCAAAGGATCATAAAATATTTTGTTTGCGATCCGCTTGCGCTAAAAAAATAGGATGGACCTGATAAAGTATTGTAAAGTCGCCCATAACAGCTGTTGCGAATCATAACGGAATAATTAAATTTTATTTGTGCGCTTTGTTAGTGTATTTCCTTTGACTGTACATATTTCTTCAAAAAACTCATCACAACACTTGGGAAGTAAGCTAGTGAATGCGTGACGAGAGTGTTACGAAAAGTGTAATTGGGCAAGGCGAACGGAAGTTGTGAGGGAGGTATAATTTATTGAAGATAGAGAGCGAGAGTTACGTTTCGTATATTAGTGTAGGAGCAAGAGATAGAGAGAGCTGAGAGCACGTATTTGCGGTCGAGTAGACTCTGAAGAATTAGGGGAAAACTATTATGCGTTGACACTAATTTCAGCAGGAGATTTCAATGTAAATTCACAAGACATGGAACAAAAATTGATGCAGTTTTCTCTAGATACCTTTCTAATTTTCATTAGAAAATATATGTATCTTATTCTTCATACCATAAGCCTATTGTCTAAGTCTTACAATAAAAAATATGTTCAAAAATGTTAGTTTATCAATGGAAACCCATAATGGATTTAATGAATTCATTAAAATGTATATGCGTTCACATATGTTTATATAAATCAATTGATTTTGTTGAGTTGCAGTCAGATTGGGAGTATAAAGAAGACTTATTTTTATCTTTTGGTAAATCTGTTACCTTCGTCAGAACAACTAAAATGGATAATTTTTCATAAAGATAATAATATGGAACACTAATTAACGGAAGAATAATAAAGAAACTGGAACAGAACGAACAGAAATAAAAAGCATAACAATTTTTAAATAAGTCAAATTTTGACAGAGTGTAATGAGGAAAAATTCTGACGATTTTCCTTGTCTTTTTCGTATTTAAGTAAAAATGTATAAATTTCGCTCAAATTTTCAAAATCTGTTTTCTTGTTCATGTTCATTATGGATGTGGGTCATTTTTTTAGTTGAATTGGTTTCTCTATCCAAAATTTCTGGGTTCTCAAAATCCATTCTGTCATCCTCCATATTGACGAGTTCACTCAATCTGCAGAGGTCTAGAAGTCTGTCCTGAAGAGTGTTGTGGAATAATCCATACATGGAAATTTGTAAACCTATGGTGTTCGATTTCTCTTTATTCAAAATTGAAGTTTCGACTTCACTATATAATTCAAAAAGAATTGCGACATTTCTTTTAGAAATTATAAAGTGGTTGTTGGTTGAACGGTTGAAAAAACCGTTTTTTCACAAAAAAATAGTCACTATTTCATTTCCAAAAGTAGATTTGTAAAAAGTGAAAGTGAAACAATGTCTAGGCTCATCATAACATAATTTTGAAGTATTTGAAAATTGTTAATAAATTCGCCAATAAAAAATTAATCTTTGGCCTAGAATGGATTGTTTGTTTGGTAATAATTTGTTAATATACATATTCGTCAAAAATTTGCAGAGTTTAGAATTCGGAGCATCAACGGAAGATACGATGGGTTTATGGATTTTCGATGACGAATAAAATCGCGGTGTTCCATAGCATAATAATAGAGCTGTTGTGAAATCTATCTTTTGAGAATTTTTAGGATTTGTGACTAACTTGTTAGCTTTCTGTTGTAATGTTGAAGTTGAATAGGTCTTAAAATAGAATAATATTTATTATCATTTGAAAATAGTTGACATTCATGAATATATATTAACGAATATTACCTACTGGAATTTTTACCAACACCAAAGCGTTATTTTAACACCTCGACACCACTTCAAGAGGAATATCAAACTAATTATTCTGTAACGAATTTAAAGAATTAACTGTCTTAAACAAATTTATTTTTACAATATTTCACTAAATAATTTATATACACTCTTAGTACTTCACAATTTGTTAACCACTCGATTCGCTTTCTAAGTATAGACTGCCCCACCTAGGGACTAGAGGCCACTTATATACCGGCAACGAACATTGCAGATTCCTTCTCGGCGTTTACGGAATTTTCGCGCCTAATCTGACCGCTTCCTTTGCCGATGTCATGCGCCTGGTGTGTGCGATAACTGTCAGGGCCGGCCTCAGATTCAGTACACT
>WOGJ01279921.1:0-10058 GCA_015342185.1 Leptinotarsa juncta
TCCGAGTCTCTGCATATGATGATTCAAATGACAGTGAATTGTGAGAAGGCCTTTTAGACATCGTAGTTCATCCCTACTGTAGGTCAACAATTGTTTGGTATTAAGCTTCCAAAGGGAATAAACGCCTTGGAGCGAGCCAATCTTGAAAGATTTTGCCAGAAGTCCAAAAATCTTCTTGTTATCCAGGTGTTCAATGTTTGTTTGGCAAAGCCTAAAGCGATACCAATAACAGGTTCTGGATGCTGAATGAGCTGCTTGCAGCACGCTCCTTTGCAAGGGAGTCAGCAGCCTCATTGCCTTCCACGCCAGTATGGCCAGGAATCCAGACCAGAGGCAATCTGTTAAGTCTTCCTATCGAGGAGAGTCGTTTTTTGTCAATTTCCTACCAATTTAGACGTTGCTCAGTAGGAGCCAAGAGCTTCCAACGCCGCACACAATTCAAAAACGTAAATTTCCGCTTGAAATACAGTCGCATAGGTTCCTTCTAATATTTCCTTCTTCCCGAGTATCCAGTCTTATCTACTCGGGAACAGTACTTTATAAGATAGTTCATAGTTGACAGCTGGAGGCATATAGTCAGCTGTGACTTCCAGTGTCAACCAACAGTCTGTTTCACTCTGTATTAAATAGATTTGTGCAATTGGCAATGTGCACAAGTCTATATGTAGTCCAAATAGCCTCTCTCTCCAGAAACATTTTGAGAGAAGTTAGATCTAGAAGAATCTCCATGGCCGCTGAATGTGTTGTACTAATGGCATCACTGATGGCCACACAAGCCTGTCTCTGTAAGCCAGAGAGCTTCACCTGGGCCGTTTTCTGTAAAGCCTTCGGCCACCAGGCAATTGCACCATTAAGTGGTCATTGGTCTGACAAACATCACATAAATCCAATGGATTTGTTTGGGACCTAAACCCCAAGTTTTACCACAAATCCTTCGGTATGTGGCTTACCATTTGGCTTACCTCCGTTCCAAATGGAATGACCTCACTATTAAGGGAAAGTAGCGTTAGATCGTCCAATTTTTTCCTCCTGGTGAAGGGGATTATCACAATTTTGCTGGGGTTGACAGACATCTACTACCTAAGACACCAACTATGAACAACGTCCATCGTGCTTTGAAGGATATTACAAGCTACCCTTCCCAACGTGATGACACGTTGCCAAGATGACAAAGTCATCTGCATAAGCTTGTATATGTACTTTTCTTCTGTCGAGGGCGTCAAGCAGACTATCCACCAGGAGCATCCACAGAAGGGAGATAGTACCCCCTCCGTGAGGGGGGAACCTAATGGCCTTGCCTTGGTAGAGTTGTAGTAGCAGTTCTGTTTACCAGCATGGCATATAGATCCAGCCAATTATTGTTGATTCTATACTTTTCCTAGCCAGAGACGATCCTATAGATTTAGGTGGTGTATTGTCAAATGCTCCTTCAATATCGAGAAATAAAGCAACCGCAACCTCCTTGTTGTCAAGGGATTGGAAAATTTTCTCTATAGAGTTGTTTAATGATAAATCTTTCGATTTGCCGTAGACAAGGATAACAGATCGGTGTCTACAAACTAACATGCGGATCATGCTTAAAAGAAGCTTTGAAACGAAGAAGATCAATTCCACCTATGCGTGCCAGATTTTAGGGAACGATCACGATTGTGATCGTTAAACCTTATTTATAATACCAATAAGTTTATTGATGTTCAAAAATTCACCTATTGTCCAAAAACTGCGATTGTAATTTTACAAATTCTACCTGTTATCTCATTCACTACGAGGGTGGTCTTGAAAGTTTCCGACTTAACAAAGAAAAAGACACTTTTCCAGATTTTTTTTTGTTTTTCAACACAGTCTCCTTTTAAGTCTACAGACATCTTCCATCATCAAGATAATTGTTCACGAAGGTGATTGTGTCTTATTTGACGAAAATATCTGTCCTCCGAGCGCAATTTTCAGATGAGAGAACAAAAATAAGTCGCTTGGGGCTAGATCTGGTGAGTAGGGTAGATGGTCAAGCACTTCAAACCGTAATTCCTGGATTATCGCCATAGCAACCGTCAAAGTGTGAGACGGTGCGCTTTCTTAGTGGAACAGGATTTTCTTTTTCTGCAAATGTGGCCGTTTTTCCGTAAGTTCTGCCTTCAGCTTGACCATCCCAAAAAAACAGTCGCTATCACTTTCCCAATCGAAAAAACAGTTTTCCTTTTTGTGGAGCCGGTCCCTTCTTCGCATTCCACTGAACTGAATTTTTGTTTCGAACAGTAATTAATCGGTGCCAAAACTTGGACTTATGCGCGTGAACTGCACCAACAGTGTTGGAAATGTTCATTCGAATACGTTTTTGGTCCAACGTGAGCAAACACGGCACCAAACGCGCGGATAGCTTTCTCTTGCCAAAATTTTGATTTAATATGTAACAAACACGTTTTTTTGGCATGTTCATAACCTCTGCTATCTCTCTCATTTCAATTCGGCGGTTATCTAGCACCATTTGGTGAACTTTATAAATGTTTCCGTCGGTAGTTGCAGTTTTTAGAGCGTTCATCGTCAACCAAGCTCTTATGGCCACGTATAAATTCAACTTTCCAAAATTTTACTGTGGCAAATGATGGTGCAGAGTCCCATCCATCTCATCTTTGATTTGCGTAGGCGTATTTTGCCTAGACAAACGTGGCGAACATAGACGCGTGTCGGCGAGCGGAGGCAAACAGAGACGAGCTTGGATGAACATAGACGAGCGTAGGCGAATAGAGACGAGTGTGGGCAAGCAGAGGCAAGCATAGACAAGCGTGTACGAACATATAGACGAGTGTGGGTTAGCGTAGGCAAACATAGACAAGCGTGAACGAACATAGACAAGCGTGGGTGAAAATAGAGGAGAGGCGAGCGGAGGCGAAAATAGACGCGCGTGAGTTAACTCAGATAACCCTAGACGAACAGACGAGTGTGGGCGAGCGGAGGCAAACATAGACGAGCTTGGACGAACAAAGACGAGCGTGAACGAACATAGACGAGCGTGGGCGAACATTTAAGAGCGTGGGGGACATATACGAGCGCGGACGAATATGGACAAGCGTGAGAATACATAGACGAGCTAGGACGATCATAGACAAGCGTGGACGAACATAGACGAGTGTGGGCGAGCGGCGCGAAACAAAACAGAAACAGAACAGAAACAGAACAGAAACAGAACAGAAACAGAACAGAAACATGACAGAAACAGAACAGAAGTAGAACTGAAACAAAACAGAACATAAAAAGAAACAGAACAGAATCAGTGCACAGTGTTATCTAGGATTGGAGTTCTAGGATTCTAGGGTATCCAAAAAGAAAACAAATAAATTATTGATAGAATCACAGATTTATTTTACAACCAGTTCCATTACAATAAATTAAAATAAAAAAAGGCAAAGGTAGAAATTAAACGGTAGAAACAGATAAATAAATATACAACAAATACAATTTCTGGTAGTAAAAAGTTGTTTCCAGTCATGAAGAGCATTAATTATAAAATTTGTAGTGGTACAAAATATTTCATCACATAATTGAGTATTTTAGTGTTCAAAATATTCACATCAAAAGTAAAATTTCAGTTTTGATCATTCACATAAATTCGATATGAAACAGTTAAGACGAGCGTAGACGAATGTGGGCGAACATAGACGAGCGTTGGCGAACAAAGACGAACACAGACTAGCGTAGGCGAACATATACGAGCTTTGCCGAACATAGACGAATGTGGGCAAACATGGGCGAGTGTAGACGAATGTGGGGGAACATAGACGAGTGTTGACGAGCGAAGAAGAATGTAGGCGAACATGGATGAGTGTTGACGAGCGAAGACGAATGTGAGCGAACATGGACGAGTGTAGACGAGCATGGCCAAACATAGACGAATGTGGGCGAATATGGACGAGCGTACACGAACAGAAACAGAGTAGAAACAGAACAGAAACAGAACAGAAACAGAACAGAAAGAGAACGGAAACAGAACAGAAAAAGAACAGAACAGAAACAGAAAAAGAACAGAACAGAAACAGAAAAGAAACAGAAAAGAAACTGAACAGATACAGAACTAGAACAGAACTAGAACAGAAACAGAAAAGAAACAGAACAGAAACAGAATAGAATCAGTGCACAATTATTTAGGGACGGAGTTCTAGGATTCTAGGGTATCCAAAAAGAAAACAAATAAATTATTAATAGAATCACAGATTTATTTTACAAACAGTTCCATTACAATAAATTAAAATAAACAAAGGCAGTGTGAACTGTAAATACATCAGTCCATTTTTTTCCTAAAGTTCTTAAACGGTAGAAACCTAACAGATAACTAAATATACTACAAATACAATTTCTGGTAGTAAAAAGTTGTTTCCAGTTATGAAGAGTATCTACACTGGATTAATTAAAATTTGTAGTGGTACAAAATATTTCATCACATAATTGACCATTTTGGTTTTCAAAATATTCACATCAAAAGTGAAATTTTTGTTTAGATCTATAAATTTATTTTATTTACATAAATTCCATATGAAACAGTTCAGAAATAACAATTAGAATATAGAATTATTCCAACTAATTTTTTTGTTAAGGGTTAATCTTGAGCAGATGAACTTTTTGAATCAAAATATATAAAAGACAATATATTTTTAACAGTTCTCATAACAAATTCAATACAAAAAAGTTTATGTTGATTTTTTAGTATATAATTAACGATTTATTCTAGTACTGCCTTAATTACATTTTTTTTTCAGTTTCGCGAACGGACGTTTTTTAAAACAAAATTGATATACAATTTTGTTCATAAAAATATGTTTTTAACTACTTATCGGTTTGAAATGTAAATGAAATGTAAATGAAATGGTTGTTATCCATTGTAAAGAATGAATTATGTGAAATATTTTGTCTTCACCATAACATTATTTCAGCTTATGTTGGAACACAATTTTCTACTTTACAAATTACAGAAAACTAAGAAAATAAGATTAAGCTGCTTAGAAGTAAAAATGTCCATCAAGTTGAAATAATCACAAAGTTACTGGTTGGTGTTCATTATTCAACAAAATAGTCACAAATATCTTTTGACTCCATAAACTGATCCCTATCAGAGAGAAACCTCAAAAATTAATCAGTCTCAACAATCGTGAAGCTTTTATCAACAAAATGTCACTTTGCTGTAGTCTTAATCTCATAAGTTTGCTTTATTCAAAAGAAAATTATTTATAAAATTGAAAACATACATTTTCTGAATTGTAAGATGCCCAAATAATATTATGGAACGAAGAATATGTCTTTTGGTGTTACCTCGGAAATTTGGTTGTTGCAATGTTTCTTATGTATGCAATATGTATCTAATATGTCTGATGGTTTTTAACGACGAAGAAACTACTTTTTGAAAAAAATTATCCTGTTATCGAAACAACCTCTCTTCAGAAGACTTAATCACTAAATTAGTTAACCAAAGAATATAAGCTTCCATGGTCAAAGTCAATGAAGCAATGGACGTACTGTACTACAGGGGTTGTTATCCACTATCCAACAATTTATAGGAAGGCATCATGAATTAAAAATACAGATTCAATTTCAACCAGAAAGAATGGTGAATTAACATAAGTACAGTCTGGCTACCTGCACTCAACAGTACATGATTCGGGGCTATTAACTAGAGTACTGAATCAGTAGATGTAGACAAAGCATAAAATCCTACAAACCAAAGCAAACAACCCAGATATTAGTTTTGACACAATTCCATAGAAAATGAAGACATTTCCAGTTTCAAAATTAGAAATTTCTTTATTTGTTTCAAACATCTTCATTAGAAATTTGAAGGGATATTTAATTGAAGTGAAAAATGTTTCTGTATATGTTTCTGAAGCATGAAAACAGCTTGTTCGAAAACTTATGTCTAGAATTCAAAATGCTGTTATAACCCTCAAATTTAATTTTGAAAATGTCCTGATTTTTTGTTGAAACCCCATTTTCCAATGAGGACGTATCAATAAATATATATTCCGATGAGGAATCAGTTCAGTAGAATAAAAATGAAATGAACACTTCAACACCAACCGTTCATTATGTTTATGGGGTGCTCAGATGCTTAATTACATCTGCAATATCGAGTGTAGGTGAAATTGCTATTAGATGAGGTGAAATTCACTAATTTATACACACAAAAAGCAAAAAGCCTCAGGAGTTGTATACAGAGTGTTCAAAATACAAAACAGTACTTTCTGAAGGGATCCACTTCATTGTTTTAGCCTAGAAAAATTTGTCCATGTTTTTAACAATTCTGATTTCAACATACCAAAATGTTACAGAGTGACATATCCCAAAATGAAGGTGAACCCTTCTGAAAGATTTTGTACAAATAGACATACATTGTCCTAAAATTAAATTTTTTGAAAGAAAAAAAATAAAATGACATTCTAGTGAACCTTGAACTTGTCTCAATTTGGCACTGTTTTCAAGATAGGGCAACTTGAATAGAATACATAAAACTTTATCGGCAAAGGTGATATGCACTTACATTCACACTTGATTCAACTACGGTAAAGAAGTTGCTTGTTAAAAATGGCGTATACAGGGTATGTGTAACAGTGTGTAGAAATATACCCAAATTGGAAAAGCACATACACTCCTCACAGATCGAGCAAAGAAGCTGATGATAGCGTCTTCAGGGAAATGGTTTGAAGTGATGAAAAAATCATGACTTAATAAAATCTGCAAATTATTACGTAGAAGTAAAAAAAATATATATGTTTTTTGTGATTTGTCTTCAGCCATAACTGTAGAAACCGTTATCAAAAGCCAAATAGCTCGAATAATGGGTAAATATATGTTCCAGTGAGAAATTTTCAAACCTCTGTATGAGTGTTGAGCACAAATGTTTTGAATTGCATCGATAAAAAATGATGTGATGGATTAGTTACAAGGAATGACAATTATTTACAATATATTTTCTAGCTTTCAAAAGTTGTATAAAGATTAACAATATTTTCTAATAGGGAAAGTTTAAAAATATTTACAAATACTTCCTAGAATTCAGTTAATGATTCAAGTCTTGTAGAATTAACAATAAATTACGAAAATTTGATAATATTAGGTAGATTAAAATATCTCATAATCAAAGAGATCGAATTAAATGCCTACATTTGGTCCAGATATTAAAAAATAGCTAAAATAAAAAAACAGCTTGGCAAAATTCCATGTCAAAAAATGGCTCAAGTGTATTCTGATATAACTAATATTAGGAAAGAAAACTGTTGTTTCTTGAAGCAACTATTTTTCCTCATATCAAGCGTACTGCTTACAAAAAATGATTCAGATTTATATTTTGCATTTGAACAATTGAACCGTTGATTGATAATATTGAATTTCTGTATACCCAAACAATTTGCAATTTCTGTAAAAATATGTTCCTGCATTGTATGTTGCATCAGAAAATAATCATTTTCTGAATTCCACAGTCAATAAATAAAATACAACACTGGACAAGTCAATACTGATTATTATGAGGTAAACACAGAATATTATTTTCAGGTTAAAACTCATTTTTTCTCATTATTATTGAATTAATTTAGACCCCTAATATATCTACTGTCATTTCATAAAATAAAGGTGATATTTTCCAAAAGAAAATGTTTGTGATGGGATTACTTTCATAAAAATTTATATAATTTGATGAGAACCAAAAAGTGCAAGAAAGCAAATATACCTAAAATATTAGGATAAAAATAATGATAGCAAATATAGTCCTTTGCTTTATGAACAATGAGTTCTATATTTTCTATTCGAGATAACTAACTATTATCATTTATTTTAATCGCAAGGAAGTTAGGTTTTTGACTGAAAATCAGCTTGAGAGTATGAATGGTTATTTAAATCGATTTATAAAAATTACGTTAGTTGTAAAACAGCAGATAGATAATTCATCAAAGGTTGAGGTATTCCAACCAAAACTACAAACAGTAAAAGAAAAAAAATAACAGATGTTTCTTGATGAAAAATAAATTAAACAAATAATTAGGGCAATAATTCATAATTGAACTTCTACAACTTCACATGCCAATTAGAAAAAAATACATTGATAGGATGAGTGTGATATGTATATGGAATGAGAGAATTAAGAGAAGTTGAAAGAAAAAAAATAATGTGGAGAGAAGACAGAGAAAATCATTCAATGATAAAATAAGCAATAAGATATTGATAGAATAATTCACTTGAATCAATGAGTACAAATTTTCGTAGCAGTAGGAAGAAAAGCGAATAAGATGAAACGATTTTCAAGGAATGTAGCTGAAGATAACTAACTTAGCTATTGACCACTAATTGTAATGTGGATGAATAAAAATTAAACTATGAAGAAATAGAAACTGGTTATGATCATATATTCTCAGCCATGCAACAATCAGGATGGTTAAAAGTGGAGAAAGTTGTTATCTAATCATTGCTTTTTCCTAAGACATATTATAATATTGTTGTTTGAGGTAAATCATGAAGATTATCTTACTTTTTAAATTCTCTACTAAGAAGTAATGATCAATTAGCAAAAATATCAATACTTTATAGTTTAACAGTCAATAAAAACAGCCCAGTTTATTTCTGATAATGTGCAACATTTATAAATCATAATTACTCCAGAAAAATGACAATTGGTTATCTAAGGTAATTAGTAAAAGGTAGCTCACCAGTAAATTTCAATTTTAAAAACTGATGTTTCACTTCATCAAATATAAGTAGTCACACTACAATTCATACTGAATATAATATATCCTGCCTGTCAAATTATTATTCGTCTTTTTGTAGTTTTTATAAGGAGTGACGGTGATTGGTTTTTTTTTATGAACTAGCACTTACTAACCATTAATGTTTAGTGTATATGAACTGAAATTTATATGGTGGAATTGGTTGATACTTAATGAAAATCCAAAATATTCAAAAAACACTTTATGTGATATTTCAACCAAAAAAAGTGCAAACTGATAATATATGAAATGACAACATGTCCCGAGTATTCAAATACCAATTTTTTTGCCTCCCTTATTAAAACTTTAGCTACGATTATTATTGAAATTTAGATACAAGAAAGTGAAAATTCATAACTTGAGGTTATGTTATATATGTAATTTAGCCACTTAATATGGTAATCAGCATATCTCCTACTCATTTCAGAATGTAAAATATTCTGTGTAAGTCTTTAAAGGGCATTTTTACTATAACTTTCGATGAAAATATTATTTTTACAGTAAATTTTGAGAACAATGTATTTTTTTTATGTTCGTCTAATCAGGTATGACCTGCCCACTATTTTTCACACAAATAATGGAACGTATATCAATTATTATTATATGGATTCCTGCCAAGCTGCCGAAACGCGTAATCATAATATATACATCGAATAACACTATCGATAAAAATTAAATAAGTAGATCACATTCGCAGAAAGAAATTCAGCGCGATATTATCAAATTTTCAATTTACAGCTATGACACATTTTATTATACAAAAGACGAGAAACCAGGCAGCGGGGCTCTCGATCTCGCCATATTGTTCATTATTATTTGCCCGCCGTTCAAACTCACGACGGCACTGCCCTCTGGTTCGGAATCCGTGTAACTTGAATAGTTCCTCACCGGTTTTTGTCGTTTCCACGACTGTCGCAAGGTGTCGTTGACGTTGGCGTAGTGGTTGACGAAGGAGTGGGGGTCCGAACGGACGCTTTCGTTTTCGCTCTCGGAACCCTGGAAAACAAAATGAAACGATATTGAAGAATTTTAGCCTCTCTGGAACCATTTATTTGGAAAGACAGGCAATATAACTGCTTCTTATTTCAGGCTAGACTGAATACGATTCAGTTGATGATTTCTTTGAATTTGAGTCAATATTTTCATCTGTTTTTATCAAAGTGTATTGAATTCAGTACTTTTGGCTCTCTTTTGAATTTGTAATAACCACTTGGTATATTTTTGTTAATTTCCCATTTGATTGTCGCACTGGTATACTCTTCCAAAGAACATAAATTAACGTATAATTATACTTGAACACTATCAACATTAATAATGAAT
>WOGJ01280058.1:0-11654 GCA_015342185.1 Leptinotarsa juncta
CTTAGACTTCCAATGTCACCCACAAGTCTGTATGCAGTCCATCTAGCCTCTCTTTCCAGAAAACTGTTGAGAGGAGGTAAATCTAGAAGAATCTCCGTGGCTGCTGACGGTGTGGTTCTGATGGCACCACTGATAGCCAGACCAGTCAGTCTCTGTAAGCCAGAGAGCTTCGCTTGGGCCGTTTTCTGTAAAGCCTTCGGCCACCAAGCTGTGCACCATACGTGATCATTGGTCTGACAATCATCACATAAATCCAGTGGATTTGTTTGGGACCTAAACCCCAAGGTTAACCACAAATCCTTCGACATGTCCATAGAGACAGTCTGGCTTTGTGTAAAACTTTTTGCAAGTGAGCGTTCCAGGTGAGTCTTTTATCAAGGGCCATGCCAAGATATTTCACCTCCTTTCCAAACGGAATGACCACACCATTGATGGAAAGTGGCGTTAGATCGTCCAATTTTGTCCTCTTGCTGAAAGGGATTATCACAGTTTTCCTAGGTTGATAGACATCTGCTCCCTCAGGCACCAACTGTGAACAACGTCCAACGCGCTTTGGAGGATATTACAAGCTATCCTTCCCGATGTGAACCTTGCCAGGATAACAAAGTCATCTTCATAAGCTTGCAGATCGACTTTTCTTCTGTCGAGGGCATCAAGCAGACTATCCACCAAGAGGTACCACAAAAGGGGTACCTTGAGGGCTGCCTTGAGGGCAGCCCCTGGTGACCCTGAACCTGATAGCCTCGCCTTGAAGAGTCGTAGTTGCAGTCCTGTTTACTAGCATGGCATAAATCTAGCCAGTTATGGTCGATTCTATACCCTTCCTAGCCAGAGACAATCCTATAGATTTAGGTAGTGCATTGTCAAATGCTCCTTCAATATCAAGAAATACAGCCATCAACCGCAATCAACTTGTTGTCAAGGGAATGGGAGATTGAGATTTTCTCAACGAGGTTGTTTAATGCTGAATCTGTCGATTTGCCGGTTTGATAAGACTGGTGGTTATTCAAGGGTGATGCATATAATGCTACCCTCCTGATATGTCCGTCCGGTATCCTCTTAAGTCTTTTCAGCAGGAAGGATGTAAGGGTGATTGGTCGTACCAATTTGGAGTGTGGGTCTCTCTGGCCCACTTTAGGTACCCTTGCTGCCATCCAACTGGGTGGTATATAGTTCCACGCCAGACTAGCTCTATACAATTTCGTGAGAATAGGTAAAATTCTTTCCAGTACGTTTTGAAGAAGAGCTGGAAATATACCATCCTCTCCGGGAGATTTGAAG
The DNA here is from genome assembly GCA_015342185.1 of Leptinotarsa juncta. Lineage (NCBI taxonomy): Eukaryota > Metazoa > Arthropoda > Insecta > Coleoptera > Chrysomelidae > Leptinotarsa > Leptinotarsa juncta. The sequence continues at coordinate 1,282 of WOGJ01280058.1, forward strand.
GGCTGAAAAGACTTGATAACCTATTCAATTCACGGTGCGGTGCTGTGATAACCCAGTCGTTCTTTTTTGGGCGTTTAGCGCCCTCGAATATGGGCGGTCTATTGTTATCAAGAGTGGCGAATACCCAACTGGCACATTTTTTCTACCATGGTACCAAAAAATTACATCATTTTGACATCACCAATAAATGTCGTCAGTTCAAACGACGTCATCATGACGTTATTTGTGTACCTCATACTGACATAAGTATCGATTGATGTCATCAATGAACGTCATTTAGACGTCACTTGGAAGCATATACAAAATAAATTGAGAAACTGAAAATAAAGTTTGCGTTGGAAAACAATTCCAATGAATATAATGTGTGAAAAAAATTATGTGTATAATTCTAATCGTTCAATCAGATATAATGCGGTCGATGAAATGCGAGATATTTTTACAATATTCTTATAATGATTCCAGTTATAACCGCCAACATCTGCGATTCGAATTTACCGCCTAGGCCTAGGAGTTAGCTCCTTGATCTCTTACTGTAGTTTTTAGGCACTGATATTTCCATCATATTTTCAACCTCCGTTGAATTTACCGCTATGACCAGAATACAAAATCAGACCAGATACAGAATATATATTTTTTCAATATGGATCACATAGGTGCATAATTGCCATTGTAGATTTGATTCTACTTATCACTTCCAAACATGATTCCAGCCACAATGAGCTGATAGACATACCAAAATAACATTTAGTTCAGGTACCTACTCTCATTTAAGTTAATGATGAAGGATTTTTAATTCAAGTGTTTCAAAATCACAATATAATTGTTTCTCCTCAGAGGTCTGCTTTTTTGATAGGCAAACATTTCACATCTTAAAGGGAACTTTATTCTTATCCAATATCATCAAAACATATTTATCTCATAGATGTCTTATGAGACTTGGAAATGTTGAGTGTTGATAACATAGTAACAAAATGTTTGGTTTTATCTTTTAATAGATGGCCATTTGCTGATATCGTTTCTCTTACTCCATGATCATCGTTAATATGTGGTAATTTTTATTCAACATATATTTGATTTTTTCATCGGTTAATTTTCATGAATACATTTATTACTTTCACTTTTAAACTACCTTTTTGAGAAATCACATTGAGATACCTATCTTTGTTACAGATGTTGACGAATATATTACTGTCAAAATATAAACTGAATTTTTGTTTGTTCAATTTAATGGAGGTTAAAAAATGGATTGAAGCTTTCAAAGGTCTGTATCATTGACGCTGTTCTCATGACTAAGTAGGTAGCTGATTTTATGTATTGTTTGTTATTGTATTATAAAATCTCAAGAAAAAATATTAATTTATTCAAACTTTTTAATATATTGCTCTATACAGATTTGTTTTCTTACTTATAATTTTAGTGATCGTTTGGTGAAAGGAATTATTAGTTCCTACTTTTGGACGTGTACTAAACGACCTTTTGACGTGATTTGAGATATAATTCAAACTCACTTCTGACGTAAATCTACGTCAATTTTGACTTTGAAATGACGTCTCTTTGTGACGTCACTGGGCTGTGATATTATGACATTTTAACGTGATATTTACGTCAATTGAAATAGTGATAAAGACGTAAGCACTGACGTAAAAAACACGTTATAACGACATTTCCTGGTTACCTGGGGTGGTTCAAGCCCCAGGCTAAATAATCGATTTTCACTTGCTATCGTCCAACCCGTGTTAGGAAACACACGTTTAAAGGTAAGGCTGCGTTATTTTTCGTTAGTCGCACATGTTTAGAATTCTGAGGGTTGTCGTTCGTAGGGGTGCGACAGCTGGTTGACAGAAAAATATATGTTAAACAGATTTTTTTAAACAAATTTACTGAATGACAAAACAGAATCAAATAACTACCCGTTTTTGAAATGTGAAAACTGATAATGACTGATTGACATAGGTTAATGATTATTGATGTATTGTCAAACTCACCTACACATTCAACATTAACTGGGTAGGTAAACTCGGGTACTTGAAATTCAGGTACAATTTGTAAAAAGTATAGGTATAAATCGTTGAATATGTAGATTTAGTAAGTACAGATATGCCTGAAGGAGCTATTGTACCTATAGCGAAACACGTGTTACGTTTTTGTAAAATTGTTTAGAGAAAATCTCGCAATAAACTTGTTCATGAATATACCATGAATATTCAAATTAGTTTCACGTTTTCCACGACACTATTTATAGTGTTTTGATGTGGTCTTGACATGTTTCATAAATAATATACTCACTTCGCGCAGGTGATGGTCTTCCTGATGGGCCTGTAACAAAAACAGGATAATAAAATTATCAATAACTAGAATGTATTTCCTTGACATTATCCACATATAATATTTTTTTAATTACTGTGTGGCAGAGTTGGTGGAAAAAATTCAAATCAAAATAGAAAGGAATTTCCAATTGGAGGTAACTCATATACAAAATGAACTGAGAGCTAACGGCAACAATGTTAAATGTTAGAACTAAATTCTTACCGGGGTCATTTTTATTGTCTATGCATCGCCATTGTAAATAATTGAAAAGTAAGATGATTCCATAAAATTTGCCTCCCGTAAGAAGATAGCTTCTGCATATCGATAGGATGTAGGAGCGAATAGGTGGACCAGTTCGTTAAATACTTTGAAACATTGGTAAACTGATCAACACTTCGCAGGTCTATTACATTAAATACACTCCGTACAGTGGAAACTGTAGCCCAGTGTTCATTTTTAATTAATGGGAATATCCGTGTCGACAATTAAACGTATTCTACGTGAAAAAAAGGTGACTGGGATTGTGCAAGCTCCAAAAGTACATTTTCGTGGTAGAAAAAATTTGAATTGGATGAGTACCAGAAAAATTGTGTACGCTATACCATTCATTCTTTATTTTTTGAGAATAAAGCGCCAACCCTCGAATCCATCAGGACAAAGGTAATGGATAATGATCTCATTCCAAAAATGAGCAAAGAGAAGTTAAGTAAAATAATACAAGAAAATTCAAAATTTATATATGTCAAAGGATCCCGTAAATCTGTTTTAATAGAAGGAGAAGATATAGTCTCATGGCGACGGAGATATCTTCGCTCTATTAGAGAAATGCGTTGTGCTCACAAAAAGATTATCTGAACGAAATGTGGGTGAATGCTGGTCACACAGAACCTAAGATCTGGTAAGATACTACTGTAACTAGTTATCGTCAAGCATTTGTGAAAAGTTTATCAACAGGGTTATGCGGACCGACGGGTAAAGGGCAACGTCTAATTGTCGCCCATATAGGTAGCGAGAGTGGCTTTCTAGACGATAGTGCACTAATTTTTTTATCTAATAAACCGGGGGATTATCACGAAGACATGTACGCCCAACGCTTTGAAGGATGGTTTGAATCCCTTCTTTCACGAGGCGAGGCAAATTCGGTAATAGTAATGGATAACGCTCCTTATCACAGCCGATTAGTAGAACAGCTGCCAACTATGACCACCAGAAAAGCAGACATGCAGAGTTGGTTGGAAAAAAAAGGCATTCTATTTTCCGAGGACATGATTAAGGCCGAGCTTATGAGTGTCATTAAACAGCATCGTGACAGATATCGCCAGCATGTGGTGGATACAATAGCTCGTGCTGTAGGCATCACTATTTTGAGACTTCCTCCTTAACATTGCGAGTTAAACCCAATAGAATTAATATGTGCTCAAATTAATGGTTACGTAGCTCGTGAAAATGGGACATATAAAATTTCTGATGTCCAATTCGCAATGGAACGGATACGGAAAGAAGATTGGGCTAATGATGTAGCCCATGTGATCAAGGAAGAAGGGAAAATGTTCAGATTGGATGGGATGGTAGACACTGTTTTCGACCAAATAATAATAGATTTAAGTGTGACTGGGGATTCCTCTTCTGACGAGTCAATGGATTCTGATACTTCATAAGCATAACATAGGTAATTATTTCTTTGCTTTGTAGTTCTCTTTCTATATAAAATGAACATAATAATTATTTTGTCAATTTTTCTGTTTTTTTGAAGTACTGTATTAGACATAATAAGAAAATGTAATCAGTTTTACTATTGACATCAGGTAGCGCCACCTACTATAACAATTTTTACGTAATTACCTACGTGTTTGAATAAATAAAAATATTATTTTGGTACGCCTCTGTAGAGTTGGTAAGAGGATTATCCGTTGGTCACTTCAAGCGCGACGTTGCTAATGAATCACCTTCAATTGAAAATTGTTATAGTATGAGGAATATTTCAATCACGTCAACGGCAGTCCAGATTTGCTTAAAAAGATCATAACTGGTGACGAATCATGGGTATATAGTTATGACATCGAACCCATAGTCCCAATCATCCCAATGGAAGAGCCAAGACCAAAAAACCACGCTAAGTTCGATCAAATAGTTATGCACCGCTTGCGAAAAAAACACCGTATATTTCACCACGAGGTCTTTTAAATCCAGATGATAGAAACATAACTTTGTTTTCTCTCGTCTGATGTAGATAAATCGGACCTAATCAGAAATTCTGTTCGATGTAAATCAATCTGGGATCACTACCTTACATATATTCGGAAAAATGATCAAATTGGGTTGAAAATTTGAAAGTTATTCAAGGTCAAAACTTCAATGTGGCAATTTCTCATGTACCTAGTTATATCTAGCCATTTGAAAGAATACCTCTGAAGATTCCGGTACGCCACTGTCTAAATATCGTCGATACGCATCTTCGCTGTACGGTGGTCGAAAGTAGAGACGGAGAGGAACAAAAGAGGTGAGATGGCGAAGAGAGGAATGCTGGATCGCGGCTGCGAGGTCAGCAGTCAGCAGGAGCAGAGTTGGCAACTACGACCGCTAACAGAGGTGACATTCCTGTAACCTACCGTTCGCTGAACTGTCGTTAAAATTCAACAGCCACTGAATTTTTCATGTTTCACAACGCATACACGGGAAGAAACTTGATTCTTCGAAGAAGAAGGCCGTTTTAGACGGGTGCCAAACGATTTAGTTAACAACTTCATTATATATGGAGTGTGTCAGGATCTCTGCAAAATAATAATGATCAATGAGCTTTATTCATAGACCAAATAAACTACAGGAGCGAAAACAAAGTATGACCATGAGAGGCGGAGTTTAGCTTCAGTAGTATTGAAAGACATTACAGCATACAACACAACCAAAATACCGAATGAACAAAATAGAAGATTCCACTGAGAGCTGCAGCCAGTCAAAACTAGGAAGAGACTTGAGAATTATATTCCTCTCTCTCTCTCTTACACAGTTTCCTAACGAACGCGTATCTTAGGGGAGGTCCTAAGCCAAGACTTTGAAGTCGCTTCCTAGATTTGACAGGCTTGTTGATTATAAGACATTTAAAAAACCAAAAAGGAAACAGCCAAGTTAGATTCCTTCAGTTCGGGAAATTATAAATAACTAACCTGAATGAAAACCCCACAAGAAAAAGTCTAACGGGGTCAAATCGCATGACCTCGGTGGCCAGTTCACATCACCTCCACGTGAGATGACCCTGCCCTAAAATCGCTTGTGTAGAATATCCAGTGTAGCATGAGCTGTGTGGCACGTGGGGCCGTCCTGTTCAGGTGAAAAAGAGGTGTGAATCATCGACCTATAGTGCTCTTCGTTGACAGTAATGGACTGGAAAATACGTCGTTCTCGAAAAAATATGGACCGATGACGCCGCCAGCGCAAAATCCACACCAAACAATGAATTTTTCGGGATTGAACGTTCTTGGATCTTATGTAAATTAGATTCATCCCAAATTCGACAATTTTGTTTGATAACGTATTTATTCTTCTAGAAATGGGCCTCATCGCTGAAGATGATTTTTCGATGGAAATTGAGGTCATTGTCAACTACTCCAGAGCCCATTCAGCTAACACACGTCATTGTCTATGTCTGCACACACTCACAGACACCCATTTTAATAAAACCATTTTAATATTTATAGGTTTCGCTGAATGCTAATTCCGTCATGGTGATTTCAAGAAATATACTAAATAAATGACAATTGATTTTACAGATATAGCTTCAACAAGATGGCCGTTGTCAATTGTCAAAGTTCGAAAGTCCCTATTGGAAGACCTTATATAAATAAACTATGTATGAAAGTATTCCGAGTATGGCATTTATTCTAGGATGAAAATGTTTTACCAAAATCTTCTCCGTAGCTAATCTGGTTTCGTTTTCAGCAAAATTTTAAGAGTTGCCATGAGAAGGGATGAAATTTGTCAATTTTCAACAAGCCGAAAAAACCGAATCAATTCTGAAATGAGGTAGAAGTTACGAATCCCAAAAGTCAATCGACTGCATTTACGCTGTATTTTTTGAAGATGCGTCAGAGATTTTATCGATGCAAAGCCACAATACGATATTTTTGACATAATAAGTGAATCATATAGTTTGAATTTTTGTCTAGATGGTATTATATCTCTTCTTTGTTACAGTGACGCGAAGTTTAACGATACGACTGTTTTCGAGAACATCTCTTGAACAACAATAAACCAAAAATTCAAACGAAAATAGTCGGAACCAATTCTCGATCTTGCTTCTCGGCGTTGGAAGCTCTTGACTCCTATCGAGCAACGCGTATATTAGTAGCAAATTGCCAAAACCGACTCTCCTCAATAGGAAAACTGAACAAATTATCTCTGGTCTGGATTCCTGGCCACCTTGGCCTGGAAGGCAATGAGGCTGCTGACTTCATTGCAAAGGAGGGACCTGCAAATATCTTCATCGGACCAGAACCTGTCATTTGCATCGCTTCAGGATTTGCCAAACAAACATTGAACATCTAGATGGCAAGAAAATTTATGGACTTCTGGCAAAATCTTTCACGATTGGTTCACTCCAAGGTGCTCATTCGCCCTTCAAAGCTTGAAATCAAACAGTTGGTGGACTACACTAGGGATGAACTACGATGCCTAACAAGCCTTCTCACAGGACACTGTCGTCTGAATCATCATATGCAGAGTCTCGGACTGCCGGAAGATAGTATGTGTCGCCTCTGTTTGGAAAATGATGAGAGTGCATATCACATTCTTTGTGCTTGCCCCGCTGTGGATCAAATCGAGTTTGGTAGAGCCGCACTCCTACCATCTGACCTGAAAAACTACTCACCATATAAATTAATTGGTTTCGTTAATAAGCTGGGTTTATTTGGTAGAGTATGACTAGGTGTGAGCCACCCTTGCGGGTCGCGGTGTAGGGTCGAATAGACACACTCACTATTGACCTATCCTAACCTAACCTAACCTAACCTAACCTAACCCAAATCCGAAACCAATCAATAACGAAGGCGGTGCTGATGCTAGGTAACTTTTGATCAGGATGACATGAATTACAAAATATAAATTCAGAAAATTTTACTGTGAACCATTTTCTATGAAATTACTGCGAGGTATTTAATTAGATGTGAGATTTTGACTACCTAGTTTTCCTAAAACGCAACCCGTGTTTTGCTATGCAGTTCCTTCTTCAGATGTGTCTTTACTAACTGAAATCTCTGTATTCAATGCTTTGTACATGTTTTTGAAAATTTGAAGTGCCTGAATTTTTAATACCTGAGTTTTACCTTATCAATTTATGTTAGATGTATACTTGAGTTTGGGAAGAGAAGAAGGGAAAGTGTACATCATTTGAATGAAACTGTAATGAATAAAATTATCTGTTTCCACATTTGAAAAAATATTCAGTAACGGAAAGTTACATTTGGTCATTCAGTAAATCTCCCGAATTCTTTAATCTATTTTTTTCTGAACATACATAGTCATGTATGTTCAAATGTAGAATTGGTCTTTCCATTCAGGAAACTCTTCTATGGTCTTTAGTTCTTTGATGAGAAACTCTCCACGTTTTGCCAACATAAAGTTTTGGACAAGAGCCACAAGTCAATTTATATACTTCTGATCTATACGACTCTTAAGTTTTTTCATTATGTTTTTAATAAATGTGCTTCAACTATTATGTGTTCTGTAAGCCACGTGCAAGCATTTCTTTTATTAAAACGAGCAATATTATTGGTGAGTTCACCAAAATGTGACAATGATCTATAGCGGGTGCTATCGTTTCTTAAATTTGGGTAGACCTGGTTCATGACTTTTGTTCTTGTAGTTTTTTGAAAAAAATTGAGTCGATAGTATCTACCTTGTAACCGTTGTTGACAGCTATTCGTTTGATGAAACCCAGCTTCTTCTGAAAATCACTTTCCGACAGAGGAATATTCAATATTAAGTGAAGCATACTATTGAATGCAACTATTTTATGCAGGTAGGGAAAATGGTAGGTGGAAATGACGGAACTTCATTTCAAGAATAAGCAACGAAACCTACGGCATCCTGACTGACATCTGACTAAGAAATTTGTTCGTGCTTCTTCATATCACTCACAAAATGTACATAATTCTTCGAAAGACAGATTTTGACATCGCTGGATAGGTCGAAGAGTTGTCGAGGAGTGTCCTCCTCAGATACCCGACTTGAGTCCTTTAGATTTTTGTGGGCATACATAAAAAATGAAGCATAACACACTTTACCTGACTTATTTGAGGACGAATCATCACTGTATGTCACGAAGAGACATTGCAAGTGCCAAAATAGAATACAATAATACGAATAACCTATATTATTGTATGGAAGTTGGTAGACATTCATTCGATTAAATTTGGTGAACTTTCAATGTATTTATTTTATTATATTTTTCCGGAAATATATAGTTGGCCCATCTATAAACGAAAACAATGATTTTCAGAAACGATGTAGCCATTGGCATGGAATCGAAACACTTTTCAATGAAGGGCTTTCGATTTCGTCATTCCGCTTTTCTATGAGAAAATCTGTAGACTGATAATTCCTCTCAGGTACTTGAAGCTTTTGCTATGGTTTTTCGGTGAAAACTTGTTTTTCTTATAAAGAAACTCGATAAGTTCCAGGATTCTCACGAATGAATTGTTGATTTCTGTTATCGATAACTTGAATTCTGTGGCCAACCTCAATGAGTCAAGAATTCTAAACATCCTTTAATACAACGTAAATCTTCTAGATTTTACGGAAATGATTTTTCATGATTTTGTTGTGGTGACGTGAACTGATAATATATGAGTCGTTAATGAGACCTCATACGTGGGATAAATGAAACCACACTGAAGAGTTTTCATGAAAAAAAAAAGAGTTTTACATATCTGATTTGATTTTCGAAGAATACAATTCTATCAGAAATCGTATTTTCAGATTAGGATTATTAAGAAATTATTCACCATTTAATGATAATCACTATCTTGGGATTTTTTGTGATCATGGAAAGTAATTAGAACAAATAATAATGACACCTTGGAAAAAATCATGATATTTGAAGTATCGAGAATACATTCTAAAATTTCAATCGAATTAAGATATCCCTTATCATAGCCTTATTATTGAACTGTAATTTTTGATTACCTATCCAATCTAATGAAAAAAGAACTGTGATATTACATAATAGATATGACTTGTAAACTGAATGCGTAATAGAACCTTTCAACAAAAACTTGGAGGAGCGATAACAAAAAAAACTGCCCGAAACATAAAGAATTCAATGGTAAGAAGTAGATTTGAAGAAATTGAAATCCGTATATTTTTAGAAGAGATTATTTTTGGGAAAGACAAAGGCAATTTATTTCAAAATAAAATCTTCACAAAGAGTGTGGATCATGCAAAGAAGTAACTTTCAGATACAAATTGGAAAAAAAAGTTCTTTTGAAACAACTACTTCCCTATAAATTTGGAATACAAAAATCCTTTTTCCTATTCAGTTTGTATTACAAACATTCGTTATGGACTTGAATCAGATATCATTCAGAGGATTGCTACACAATACAGTATATGAAAAAGGTAAAGTTTTACTTTAGAACACTGTCACCCTCAATGTCGGATTTAAAACAATTTAAAAGCAGTAGTTAAAGTAATCATGAAGAGGTGAAACCCTCAGTTTTTCTGTAATATTCCACATTCCACTAATGGAAGGAGTTACTATGGTTTTCTTGAAAATTGTTTAAACAGTCAATCAACTGTCTTTCACGAGCATCTAAAATCTAAATATTCTGGAAACATACGCAAATCAGGAGAAGAAATTGTTCTTTTTTTTCAACGTGTGATCGCACTAAATAAATATATTGATAACAAGCTACAACGCATTCACAAAATGAAAAAATTAATAAATATATTCAACAACACTTTATTGTTTTATTATTTTTATTTCCACAATAAAGTTCACAAAATAGCAACAAGTGTTGAAGCAGTCACTTCTACTTTCTCTTGATAGCATTAGATCTCGTATGAGTCTTCTA
>WOGJ01280115.1:0-16102 GCA_015342185.1 Leptinotarsa juncta
CACATCATCTGAAGATCTTGATCTGCCAATGTCCTCTCTCTCATAAAACAAAATGTAGGGTGTCTCCAGAGGCTCCAATACATTCAATACATCGCCAGAACACTTCGTGACACCACTATCGTCAAACTTAAACCAGTCCGCTTCGTCTTTGACCAAGGCGTAATAATAACCAAATTCAACGCCAGAACCACAGTGAACAATGCATGCATGAAATTATAATAGTGGTCTGCTAGATAGAAATGTTCATCTATTTCGAACCTTCGGAACAGTTTCTTGCTTCCATCAGAGGTTGAGTCTTGTGTGAAGATCATCAGTGTTATTATTAGATTGATTGGTGCCTCACTATACTTGTTTCCTTATAACAGTCAGTTAGTTTGGCGCATGTTTGGCAATACAGTCGATCAGTCACCTGTTAAAAATTCCATTTTCAGATGATTTTACAACAACCTTTTCAAGGACTGGTTATTAGTCATATCAGGAAACGCTAGATGAAGTTCCAGAAATTTACATAGGTTTTTGCTACCTCTTCAATATTGTTTTTAATTTTCCACATATTATTAGAAAAATATTTCCAAGTACTGTGAAGTTATCTGTCTTTTGTGGTATTATTTATTTTTACCGATAATCCTATTGACGTTATTGTTAAAATACCCGAAGATACGAGTACATGGATCAATATTTCAAACACTAGGTTGCCTTTAGATGTTTCATTGAAATTTATGCATTTCTTTTCTATATAAACTCGTTCAAAATAAGTTACTGGTATTTCTTATAAACTTATATTGCTTCATAGAGAGATTTGAAATTTCTCGTGTAGAATGGTTTCAATAATACTCTTCCAACTCCAGGTGCTGAGCTGGTGATGCCAGAACATTTGTTGTTACTAGAATGATTACAGGATCGGACCGAAATTTGTAACGTGATTGAATTCACAATCAAATTAGGTTTGAGATATTTTGAAATCACTAGTCAGAACTTGATATCGATAAAAAAATTAAACATAATTAGGATTTTAAAATAGAGAACTCCTATAACAGCGAGTGATGAGTAATATCGTGACAACATTTTGAATTAATAAAAAATTTTCCAAGAAACAACCATAGGTAAGAATATGAAAATATTTTTTGGAATATTTCACCTGGAAAAAATTATTTCGCAATATTCCTTTAATATTTTTCAGAAAACATTCGACTTTTACATGACAAAAAAAATCCTATTTAGTTTGTACTCTAAACATTGTTATGAAATTGAATAAGATGTTATTCATAGAAACACTACAAAATATAGTATATGAAAGGGATAAAATTTCACTAAGATGCATAGAACGCTGTCATCCTCAGTGGCGGAAATCGATGATTCGTAAAAAGTCACTTATCTTATTGCCCCTTCAGAACTAATCTGGATAACATACAAAAGTAAGCACTTAATTCATTTGTGATGCACTGTTTGGAAACTTTGGTCTAGTAATGAATGTTACTGGATTTTTTTCCCAACTCCAAACCGTTATTTTAATACCTCAACACGTGTTTCGATCACCAAGTGATCATCTTCAAGAGGAAGATCAAACTGTTTCATTCATAACATTACAATTTAACGTGGTTTTGTAGTGTACTTCTCAAGTAAAGTATTGGATACTTTTACTGAAGATATTCTACTTGTAATGCACTATTTGGAATCTTTGGTGTAGTAATGAATATTACTGGAGTTTTTTCTCAACACCAAACCGTTATTTTTACCACTTCAACACGTGCGTTTCAAATTTACACAAAATGTTGTCCTTATTTCTTTCATAGACACCTATGCTAGGTAATTAAGTTGCCGGTTCCTAGAAGAGGTATCTATGTAAGGTATAAATAAGGATAACATTGCATGTAGATTTAGTTTAATCTTCCTCTTGAAAATTATCACTTGGTGATTGAAACACGTGTCGAGATGTTAAAAGTAACGGTTTGGTGTTGGGATGAAACTCCAGTACTATTTATACAGATTTTTCACTTTAAATAATCTATTTTTTCCAAAAAGAAGAAATAAAATTGATGAATGCTATTTTCGGCTCAAACAGTTGTGTTTTACGTCCATGTGTTCATCACATTAAAGATTGGAACAGATGAACATATAACGGTAATGGTCTGAATAACAAAAACTGCAGTTTTTTTATTGACTAGCATCAGTTGAATTTGAATCGATGAATAAACTATTTTCTCAGTTAATTCATTATTAGTGCGCATGCAACCAACGACAGAGGAAAACAGTAAACTTCTGGATGAAATTTATGCTTCTTCTTTGGCCAAGTCACCTATGATCAATATCAAAACTTATGTTTTCTAACAGTGGTTGTGAGGTTCTATCTGGTATTATTTTTTCCAAATGTTTTTACGAAATGTTAGAAGAATGTTAAAAGCAAGACCTGCTGATGTTATGGGTTTCAACTGAAATGAATTAGTTTGTGTCAAGAATGATTTGCGACGCGATATTAGCGACGTTAGAGGTTTTTCACCCCTTTATAATTCTGGTCGGAAGAATCTAGGATATATACTCGTAGTATTAGTTCAAATTGAATGATTCCAAAGACAAAAATCAAACATTTGCAGTTGAATCCATCAGTGTTGAGAAGATGTAATATTTTGTTATTTCAAATTCTCCTTCATGTATTTAGATCTTGGGGTAATTTCTTCAATTTGCCTCTAACAGAAGTTTATCCAATGGAATACAGCGTTCTACATTGCATTATTGTTAGATATTCCAATATTTACTGTTCCTACCTAATTGTGAAAGGGTGCATCTGAACCTGTACCTTTCTAGCTTCTGATGAAATATCAGTTTGCTCATGTGATTCCACATTTGCATGTTTTGGTTCGAGAATCATTTGCATTGAAAAAGAATTTGAAATAAACTAGTAAGACCCTTCTCTGCCTTAAGAAACAACTAGTAGGTAATACACATCATTCGAAAGGAATGTTGAGAGGTATACTTACAGTAATCTTGGGTGATGCAGTTCGTTATACCAAATGAATAGGTAGATACATTTGAATTTTCTATCAGGTCAGATCCTCCTGTATCGGAAAAAAATCTTGACAATCCATCTTGTGAAAGGTATCTATGTAGGTATATAATTAGGTAAACTAAGTAACTGAACATCTATATTTTGATCAATTAAATGCGACTTTAGAGTCGAAATGTGTATATGAACCAGGTGACTTGAATTTGATATCATTTATGAAATATAATTCTCCCAATGAGAGATTAGAAAAGCCTTAGTTATCATGTGTTACTCCTCTATTAAACCGTGAGTGTCACAAAGTTTTGGAGATATCGGTTGATGATGTAGATCGGTAGTGGATCAGTTTGGGGTGATTTTCATGGCGAAAAAAAATGCTTGGTCATTTATGTACCTAAGTGAATAGTAGATAAACAAAACATAAGTTGTATAACAATTATAAAAACATTTACATAAATATATCTTTTCTTACAGTGTTTTAATATCCCTGTTGCTCTCAATGTTGAAGTTATTTTATTAGTAGCCAGTTATTAGAAAGTGTGAAACATTTATGGGCAAAATCTTATATTCTTCCAAGCAGTTTTTGTCCAGATTTGAATATTGAGTGAAATGGGGCCTGTTCTGGGTAAAGCAGAACAGCAGAATCATTTCGATTGTTGAATTTATGGTGATTGTATTTAGGGCAATGGCCATATGTATTGAAAAATAAACTTGTTTCCTATTTCGCAGGGGGTTTATGATACCTAATCCTCAGTTTTGTTGAAACGGTTCGTGATAGAAAAGAAAAATCTTTTTGTGGAATTTTACGCCTTCAAAAATTTCAACTTGTTTGAATCTTACGATATACTTCAAAAATTTTAATGGGCGAGTTGGAAATATTTAAATCAATCGAAAATAACAGAGTTGAGTTATTTCAATAATTGAAAAAACATTTACCTGCTTCTTTTCCTGAGAGAAAAATACCAACCTACCTACACATCAAAACCCTCTTGAAAAAATGACCAGTAAATACCTCGAATTACAAAAAATCCCGTGATAATGCAAAATTTCAAGTAAGCGCTGAGATAGCAGCCATTTTGCGAAATCCCTCTTGCTTCGCCTTGCCGCCGACTTGCGGTGCTTCTTTGGCAAATTTCGATAGTTTCTAGTGAAAATTTCTCAACTTTTTCGAGCTGTAATTTTTGCATAACATTCCATCCGACCTTTTCTCACATTTTTTGAGGGTTGTGACATGTTTCGGGGAGGAAAAACGACCAAAATCTCAAATTGGCGAATGAAAGAGGTGGGGAATTTGCACTAGTGCGCCTGTCGATGACGTGCGTGTGGCCGTCTCGCTTCCTCTCATTAGATATCGCGTATCGTCGGTTATTTCTATGCCGTCGGTTGGTTACTAGGCGATGTGCGAGGAAGAAAACAGTCGCGAAGTAAGTAGTCTCTTGAAATGTAGTGTTGAACGTTGTAGCGTGATTTTGGACTACCACCCCAGTGGAGGAAGGACAACCAACTACGCATTTCGTAAGGTAAACAACAGAATGATCTAGCTTTTATTGCGACGTAATTTCTTATGGAATTGGGGCAGTTTTTACAGGATTCTAAGGACAATAAAAATGTTTAATGACACTTTTCCGCTTACAAGTTTATCTGTCTAACTGCTTTTTTATGTTAACTAGTTTCGTGTTATTCCTTATCGCGTCTGGGAATTGAAAAAAACTATTTATTAATCGCTAGAAAAGTTTTGTAAACTGTGAATGAATTTGCACTCTTCGTCACATTCTTTCAATTTTTTGCACAACTTTCTTCCGAACCAGGCCACATCGAGTTTTTTTCCGACGTGTGAATGTCCGTCTAGGAACCCCGAATATCCGATCGGAATTGTAATAGACGTGGGGGCCGAGCGATGTCTAGCTTGTCGGAGGCTCCCTTTGGGGATCCGAGGTCAGGCGCGCCGAAATACATATAGTCATTCGCGAATTTTTTTGTTGCGGACCAGGTTCATTAAACTGTTTGATTTGAGTTCGGTTCATTCATTATTTATACAGTTCTTGGTCGGGTAACGGCTTGTCTCGAGAAAAAGTTACTTTTCGGCAAATCCTAATTTGCATTAAGTAATACATCACCAAAGAGGAATTTTTCTAGGAATTTGAATCGAGTTGATCGACTTATTAGGTCAACTTGATTTGATGTCGGGACGGACTTGCGTTGAGGGGTGGGAGAGGAGGCGATAACCAAAAATACCAGAAGCCAAATTTTATTCACTTGGATTTTTGGTCTTCTTTGTGGAAGAACGTCATCACCGCGGAAAACAAAAGTAAGATTCAAACTTTGTTATGTAAAACTGTTTTGAGATATATTTTCAATATTTGATCTTACTATTTATAAGGAACAGGGAACAGTGGGGATATTAGTTAATAATAAGTATGGTGCATGGTGAAAGCATCTCTAAAAATATTCGTACTATTCAAGAATAAGTACCTAATACTTTACCATTAATTTGAATTACCTTTCAATTCATTCTCATATATTGACAATTCTGGTGAAGAATATGTTCATACACTTCAACATCCAGGTATTAGTTTTTCATCTGTTCATTTATTGTTTGTCATTACTGTAGCACCCCTGTTGACATTCAAGAAGAATATAGATTGGGTAATACAAAATGTTATTTTGAATGGAAAGGCATTTTGGTTTCAGCGAAGTAAGTGCTGTTCACTTCTTTTTGTTTTCCGGAAGACTTTTCTCCCTTATTTTTTAAAATACAACTCATTTTTCTTATCGCCCGAAAAAATACTATCTGCTCATTGAATATTAAAATTTCGTAATACTTACAATCGAATCTCTTCACCTCTTTTTAAATAGTTTTTCAAATGACCCTGATGCGAACCTATAAGTATTTTTTCGTACTTTTTGGTAAATTGTGGAATATGACTCACAATAAGTACTTCAGAAGTAAATATACCAAGTTATTTAAAAAATAAATACTAGTTTTCCAAGTAACGTGCTATCATCCATTTGGATATCAGAATGCCAGAAGTACCAATAAAACTATCAGTGCTTATTTATTACGACACAACTAGATCTAGACTGCAAGTTCGTCGACCTTTTCGATATGTACATTCTTATTATTGGTAGTCTAGTGTTAGTTATATACGCAACTTTTGATAAACCAAGTTGGGATTTTAGGTCTTCAATATTTTCCCAAACTATCAATTTCATAAATATGCCTCACTGTTCCAGAAAATATATTTAAAAACGAATTATTATTAATCGCTTTGTATGAAACTATACGTTTTTTAATGGAGTAAGATAAGTATTCAAAAATACACTATATCAAAATCATTAAATTGCAACCAAGTAGAATTTAATATTTCCTGTAGATACGATCTAATGTTTTCAGGGAAATGTTCATAGGTTATCTTTCTAGAATATCTTGCCGGAAATGAAAGTTTCTCTATAAGTATATACTGCCGACTCTTTAAGGAATATTTATAGGGCCGTACTCAGAGGGCGAAGTATCATGTGCTTTTGAATAAGGAAATTCAATTGACGTCATTTGTGGATCATGTTGACACTATTATGTCTCCACAACAATGTTTCTCTACTAATAATGATATATATTTAAGTTGTTCATTTGAGCAGTTCATTCCACACCACTATCATGTTCATGATCTAGACATGCGTCGTCTCTGGTAATAATGATCACTTGTGTCAAAACTTTTATTATGTCGAAGTATTTAAATCGCTATTTGTTCATAATACAATAAAAAGAAACAAGGAATTGAATAAATATTATTGGATACTTATTACTGACAAAACGGGTACTCTAATTAACCAGGTAGAAAATAGTTTATTATGAACGCAATTGTTCTCATATTTTCAACATACTACAAGCAAAGCAAACGTTGCCGTTGTAAGCAAACTGTAACAATGAGAAAATATCCTATACCAACAGTTTCTCATGCATTTATTGACTAACCAAATTTCTGCTAAATAGCTAAATGAATAATTTTGGGCAACAAACTTCATTTTGTATCAATGGTCCAATAGATTTCCATGAATTAACGAGTTACCACACACTTCAATACGTATACTTATCATACAGCTGCATTTGTAACTGAGTTTACTAAACTTGAAAGGTGTTGTCTGATTCATGTAAATAGCTGAGATAACCAGATGGGGTTAAATAGTTTTATCCAAGGCCTAATCCAAGGTGTAATGGCAGTACTTCGGAAATCAACCTAGATAATGGGCCGATTGAGAAAAAATGGTTTTCAACATCATTTACTATCGTGTGAATGTTGAATCACTATTAATAATTTGAATTTGATAAAACGATAAAGGTACTAAAATGGGAACTGAAATAGTCAATTTGTTCGTTGAGCTGCATCTAAACCTCTAAACGTGCGAATTTTTATAAATGAAACACTGGGACTTGTCGAGAATTTACGAACCTTCTCGGAAGAATGAGCAGCAATTTCTACAAAAAAAAATAGACGAGTCGGTCGTCCCTTCCTTCGTTCGCGAAAAAATGCGTGTTTGACTGTTTGCTGATATGAGATATTTGGGTTAGAGACGCCTCCGAATGACGTCACTTTCTGGCTATTTAAATTTTAAAATTCTCTGCACGTGTACTTGAAATATACCGAGTGACTCAGGGTACACAAGGGGATTATTTTGCTGGGTTATATATTGAACTCTTGCAGTTTCGGTTAGAGAAGAAGATGAATTGAAGAGTGGTACAAAAACTTGAAAATTGTTCACTTTTATTTTTGAAAAAAAAACATTTAATAAAACGATTACTAAGCTAATTCAAGTAATATTTGATCGTGAGATAATAAGTTAGTATGAACATGCCATAGTGTACATAACATCAAAGTTTGGCCAGCAAACTCTCATGACACACACGGTCAGAGGCCTTAGAAATATCAAGCGCAACATCTTTTGATTCTCCATGTTTCTCGATTGCGTTATTCCATATTTATGATATTTATTTCCGAAAGCCATATCGATGATAGCTCAAGATTTTGAAGACTTCCATATATTTGAGGATATGGTGGTTTACGAGTTTCTGCATGATTTTTGATATCATTGATAGCAAAGCCACTGGTCTACAGTTATTTGGAAGATTTTTCTTGTGCTTTTTGGGAATAGGCTGAACGTGAGCATTCTCCAAACACGAAAGAAAAACACCTGTTATAAAAGACTGGTTGAAAAGTCTGCAAAATACTGGTGAGAGTTCATTTGCGTACTTTTTAAGTACGATGACGGGTACTGCATCAGGGCCAGAGATGCCTTGTTGATATTAAGCTGTTTCAAAATTCGCTTGATCAGATGCTGTCGAAAAGTAATTTTTGGCATTGTGGATTCTAGCGTGGAAATAGTGGATGGTGCCTTTCCCAGAAAATCGGCTGTGGAGTGAGACGCAAATTGTTCAGCTAGTAACTTTGCCTTTTCTATGGCTGATGTTGCAATTGAACCATCCGCTTGTGTTATTGGTGGAATTGTGGATTTTGTAAAGTTCTGATTAAAAGCTTTAGCTACCGACCAGAAAGATCTAGACCCGTTGGGACTGGCAAGCAGTTTATCCCTAATTTTCTAATTGTGAAATTTTGTTCTTTCATTTATTCTAAGTTTGCAGATGTGGCGAGCATTAACAAATCTAGTTTGCTTTTCGGCACTGGGTTTGTTGTTAGAAGGTCGTTTCATTGAAAATGGAATATATGCATCCATGGATGGTCGAATAACTTTCGTGACTTCAGAAGCACAAGTTGGTGGATCTTTAAAGGGAAAATTTCGGAAATGGTCTAGAAGATCCTTCCAAACTTTGCGCGGGTTAGATTGTTCCCCATATTTATCGGTAATTCACTCAAAACTGAAATGAGTTTGTGGTCAGAAGATCCCAATGGATACCTTACGGTGACTGTGTTGGGTATATATCCAGAAGACTAGCATATTCTCCATAACAGTCAGGAATCCTGAATGGCACATACTTTCACATGTGCGATGCCCTTTCGAGATTTAAATTCACCTGCTACTAGTTATTTCCATATCTATCAATGCCTCGCAGAATAGGGTCATTCATTCAAATCTACTTTTGTGCTTTTTTATAATACTTGTCATCCAGAACTACTCAAGTGTCCTACAATACAAGTCCATCTAGGTTGGAAATAAATGAATCCGTAAAATGGTAAACCTAAATTGAAGATTTTGTACTGACCCACTTTATATTTCGTCAGCGTGACGTGTGTTCTGATGTTTAAAAGTACATATGGAAGTGACGTTGATATCTGTAGAATACTTGCGTCAATCGGTATTGTTTGAATTAATTATACGGTTTTCTTACCTGTAATGTCTGTTTACAATTCGCGTGGCGCCACGAATTACTTCAATGGTCGATTTAAAAATTTTAGTCCTTGGGCAAGCTCTCGAATTCAGTAGACGATTCGGTCTTTGAAGTTCTGGCTTTGATTCATTGTTTCTTGGGTCTGAATTCAGCACTATGTCCTACTACTGCTGGTTTCCCATATTTTTTTTATCTTGAACAGTGTATATCTTCAAACTGAAAATTTCTTAGAAATACGGTTCTGAAAAGCTTTCCTATGCAACATAATAATAATCTCATAGTGAAATATGCCCCAGTGACGTTTCTTTGTATTTATTTGATTTCATCGTAAATATCGAATGTGAACAATGGAAAATATAGAAACATCAAATTTGAAGTCATATTTTATATAGGTTCAAACTTACAGTAAACTTAAAGATACACGTCATTCACGTCACCGCCCATCTCGATTTCTAGGCATAAATATATAGATAGAGAGGAATATGGCTACTATGTTTATGAACGACCGTTCATATGCACGGTGTGATAATTACTTTTCTTCACGAGTATTAGTGGCTAATACTTACAGATTTGGAAAATGAGAGTTAGATTGCCCTGTTAGATTTTTCGGTACTAAAGACAGAGATGTGGAGAAATGAAATATGTATATACCTAATATGGGTAGGTTTCTTGGTTTTTTTCAGTTAATCACAAATAGAGCTAGTTCCTGAAGCATAAATCTATCAGATTTCTATCAAGAGGCTCTTGTAATATGTTTAAAATCTGTTTTACCGTTAATCAGCTGTCGCCCCCGTACGAACGACAACTTTCAGAAGTTGAGAAACTTGGACTTGAGACTTGAGAGCTGAGGACTAACGAGGTCTTACCTTTTAACGTGTGATTCCTAACACAGTAATAGTTCAATCATCGTCGTCTACGGCTAAGTCTGCGGCGAAAAATCAAAATGCTGCAAAATTTAATACAAAAACGAAAAAAATTTAAATTTTTTCGATTATTAAATGATACATAAGAATAGGTACAGTTATGTTGCCACAATAAAACTTTTTATTCTTTATGAAATATGATTCATTTGGTTTGATTCAGAATATTTTATTTCTTCTGGTTATTATTACTTCAATAGCATTTTTGTCGAGTTGTAAAATGTGCCTCAAATTCAAAAGTACCATTCGAAAAAAAAGTATTTAATAATTCTGGTTTATCAAGATTATTACTAAATGTTTTATACATATATTTCACACTCCAAATTAGTCTCGTTAAACTTGCAATTTAGGCAATATGAAATATTTGGTTTTTTATCTGTTAAATGTTAATATTTTCCAAATGAGTTCATTTGCATCAATACCTTATGTTTTTTTAAATTTATTTTCGCTTTCATTGTCTTGGAAATTTCTAGTGAGATATTTATGCATTCTTAAATTAAACTTATTTTGTAGACACTTGTATTTTATTTTATATCCATTTTCAAAAGGTTCAGGTATGAGTAAATTATAACAATTTTGGTTTATGGTTTCATATATACTTCAAATGGAAGAAGTCATATTAATTCACGCATCCGCATCCGCTCATCATTTGAAATTTAACATTCAGAGGAAGACCCAATGGTTCATCAAACCGAATCAAGGGCGGATAAATCTGGTGACTGTAAAGGCCATTCAGTGGTCTCTGTCAGCTGTATGAAGCCGTCTAAGAACCTTATAAAATGTTGAACTGAATTCCCCCGAATATTCAAGATATAGTGCGAATGAAACCGTTCTATTGAAATATGATTGTACGATCATCGATATATAGCCCTTGATATTTTTTTGGGTATACCTAAAAAGTAAAATCTATAATGTTTTCATAGAATATTTCTCAAAAGAATTCGGAAATGCTTCAGTGTATGCCAGAACTTTTCGAAAAAACACTTTATGGAATAAATGTGGGTTGTGGTGGGAATGGCAAACCTGAAAATTATTTTGAAATGTAGGAATCACTGCAAAGAAAAGTTCAAGGGCTTTGAAAAGACATATTTTTCGGCCAGTAAGATAATTTAAATTTTTTGGAGTGATTCCTATTCGCATGGGGGGAGAAAGTGGGAAAGTTACAAATACTGAAAAAAATACTGTTCTTCAAGCAGAAACCTAGAGTTTCTAATAATGGTTCTGCTTTGTTTGGCCACCCAGTATCGTCTTCAAATTTTAACAATTTTGTGTCCGCAAAATAACAAGAACTTTTCAACAAGTAAAAGGTCAAAGCTTTTACTTAATTTCATTGTTACTTTCTTTTGTTATTTTGAGTAACTAGCTGTCGAATGTTTTCAATCGTTAATAACTTCTTCGGCTTCTAATCTGACTGTATGGCTCAGTCGAGTTAAATGACCACTTCTAGCATGATACTAGTAAAAATGGCGAATTCGCAAGAATGGTTTCTCAACTTCAACCTGGTCATATAAGGTGTTCATTAGCAATATGCTAATACTTCAGGAGTTTATTCTTGGATTCATTTTGAGAAAAAAAACCTCATGAACATATGTTCAAAAGGTATTAACTCTTCAAATACAGGGTGTTGAAATTTTAAGAAAAAAAATCTTGTTGTATTTGTCCCGAATCATTCTGACGGGGAAATTGGTACATCACCGTATTCAAAAAAATAAATATTTTCAAATATTTATACCTTTCAGAGAAAATGGATTCTTCCAATTTTTCTAGTTTGACGTTTTCGCATCACAAAGATATATATTTATTCGCATCTCGCGAAAAAAATTATGTAACTTTGTACAATAAATTATTGAAGCGAATAATTATCACTCGATGTTATTATGAAAAAGTAAATATTGGCATGTTACTAGGAAACATTCTGTATATGCAGCGCCTTCGCCCAATTTCAAAATAGTTATTAATCAATGTTCAGGGATCAGAGAAAGCAAGTGAACTAGTAATCAATTACATCAATTGATTTTTTAATTGTCTCATTGAAGTATGATGTTAGTGTTATACATTGTATTTTTGTACCACTGTCATCAAAAGTAACATTTTTAATGGTTGTCAAGAGTATTAAAAAATGATGTTTACAAAGTAGCGCGTTAAAAATATTTCAACACCTTTGTTTGACTTAATAACAATAAAAAACATAATTATTTAATTTTCAAAAAAGTTTAATTATGAACAATAGATATATACACAAGTAAATTCTCTTACAAATGTATTATATACATTAATCACCAGCAAGACCTTCAAATGTGACTTTAAATAAAACGTGTGAGATCTAACCAGTTGATTCGGCGTCACCTGACACGGCCATTTCACAGCAAATGCGATAAAATGAAAATATTTAACTGACAAGAAATGTTAAAATGTGTTTTTATGGAGATATTAAATTTATCTATTTTATTATGAAAACAAGGCAGTTGTACAAAAAACTGTGTATGATATTTGTGTTATTAGTAACTTTTATAAAAATTTACTTTTAACACTCGTATCATAAATAGCTATTTTGTTATTTTGAATAGAGTAAATTTCTCAATAAATCTGGTACTATTGAGAAGCCAATATTTCATCCAATACAACAGTTTCTTTACACAACAGCACTTCAAAATGGCTACATCAAATAATGCTAATAATAATAGTCTTCATTACTCAACAGTTGAAAATCATTTAAAAGGTTAAGTAAGTTACAATTTGAGATAATTAATAACAAAAATATAATATAATGAAATAAAATAATATGATATAAAAAAACCATACTAGAAACTTGAAAATTCACCATGAAAAACATTTAGTTACAACAATATATTCTAGGGAATCAAAATTGATATCACACACATTTGAAACTTAATTGAAATTATTGCAAATGTTGAAGATAGGAGACTTGAGTTACAAATTGGTTTTGGCCAGTTGGCCGTAATAAGGTTTTATACTTGTAGTTCTAAAATGAGACATACAGAAATTTATAAGAGATAACACCTGTTGTGCAGTACTTTATATAGAAAAATTATTCCAGTGATTTTTCTGCGTAATTCAAGACTTTCACCTTTGGTGTAGTAATGAATATTACTGGATTTTTTCCCGACACCAAACCATTATTTTAACATCTCGACATGTGTTTCGATCACACGATCAAACAGTTTGATCTTCCTCTTGAAGATGATCACTTGCTGATCGAAACACGTGTCGAGGTGTTAAAATAACGGTTTTGTGTTGGGAAAAAGTCCAGTAATATTCATTGAATGTTATGGTAATGGATTCATATTTAATACCTTTATCAGGATAAATACCATAAGATTTGAAGTAAATAAACTTCAGGAAACGACGTTGAACTTTTTCAATTAATATATTAATATATAATGGAGATCATAGAACAGAGCCATGTTCCAATTTGGAGTAATTGGAGCAGATATGTTTGAAGAACTATAAAGCCATAAACTCTCAATGATTCACTTACTTACGATCCAATGTGGATGGAAAAAGACAAATTTTGATCAAAATATATCCCAAGATCTATAATTGAGTTACTATGTTACAGTGAAAGGGAGTCTACTCGATAATTTTACTGGATGACTGACATTTTCCTAATATAAGACACTACGTTACATTTGGATGCATTAAGATATAGTTTGATAACTTCACAACAAGTCTGCATATTTTCGAACTGTCCTTGCAATGCATTATAGTCTTTGATAGTTTCGACAGAATTATATTTTCAAACCATCTGTAAATAACTTATTACAATCGACGTAATTATTGAGTTCATTATTAAATAATAAGAATAGAAGTGTTCCGAGATTCGACCCCTGAGGTACTCCAGATGAATGATGAATGTAATAATAATAATCATAGCTGTTATAACATACAACGTGTTCGCGTTGAATAACATAGGATTTAACGCCAAGTACTGCTGAATTATGGAAACCAAATTGGTGGCGAATGTTCATGTGATCAAGTCGATCAAATGCTTTGGCAAAATCAGTATATATCATATTAACTTAATCACGATTATCTAAGACATCACTAATATTTTGAGTCATTACCATTAAATTTGTTATGATGGATCTGTTAGACATAAATCCATGTTGAGCGATTATAGATAATAATTTCGTGAAGTTTTGCAAAGTTCGATAGGATTGAGATAGGACGATGAGTTTCGTTTCTGATATGGTGGTGGACGGACGTGCTGACAGCGATTGTCCACAAGGAAGGTACGCGGACGCCATGTTGGGGATGAAACTCAGTTTTGTGTTGTGAATGTCCGCCGTTGTAGAACGTGCCAGCATTAAATAAACATTGTTGTGAAAAGTCTATAAGTAAATAAAATGGGGTGCAGTATTGTGTAAAGCAAGACTTCTGCACTCCCAGGACAAAGTTTTTATACTATAGTTAAAATAGTACTGGTCATCATAGCGCCATATGAAAGCTGGGACCAAAATTAAGCGGAAGAAGAAGAAGATATTTGATTTTTTGAGTGAGAGACTTGTCGGTTGTTTTTCAAATTTCATCTATTATATTTGCGGCTTTCAAAAATGCCATCAGGTTACTCAACGTTCGTCTAGCATTACATAGAATTCCTTTCATTGCCCCTGTTACATTATGTTGTCTCCTGGTGTCCTCATATTCTGGATATTCTACAAGTATATGTTGTACTGTTAGTACTGTTTGGCATGTAATACATAGAGACACGTGAGAACAACTTCTTCTTTCCTGGTCAATTTCAGTAGTGAGATTCGCTTATTCACACTTGGTTTCGAGCATTCCACTTTCGCGTTAGTTTCATTCCAAAGAGTCTGCCAGTCAGATTCTTCTTCGGTGTTATTAAAATTCCACACATTCGTTAGAGTTAGCAATCATTGTAGCTACCTTATCCACATCCTCGTTGTTCTGAACGCCACAATGACTAGGCACCAACATGAAGCTGACAATTCTACCACTTTCCTTCATAATATGAATTCTGGCAAGAATAATCCTTACAAGGGGATCAAGAAAAAATTTATTTTGAAATGATCTTATGGAACTCAACGAGTCGGTACAAATAAGAAAATGAGTTTCATTTCGTGAGAATTCACAGAACAATAAAGATTGGTATATAGCGTATAATTCTGCTGTGTATACGCTGGTCATTGAGTGCATCGACCAGCTATAGAAGTGTTCATCTACAAGGAATGCACAGCCCACCCCATACTCGGTCTTTGATCCATCAGTATATACATATTTTGCAGTAGTTAGGAAATTTACTGATGTTGATGTAATAGTTCAGTTTGTTTTGTTATGAGTTCAATTCTGACTTTTTCATTTCACTTCCCGAAACATTGCAATATATATCAGATAATTTCCACGGAGAAAACTCCGGGAAAGCGAGCGTGAAAACTCTCGAATCTGGAATAACACGTTGCTCTCTTATGCGTGTACCTGTTGGTCTGGTTGCCGTTGGCTTTTTTAGGAATAAATCATGGATATTGTTTGTTGTAGCTTTTGGATCGTAGACGTTCACTTTATACTGAGAAATCAAATTCAATTCTATATTTCGGGATGTTTCGGTAATATTTCATTATAATTGTGTGAAATATTTCCTTGTTGAATAAGGACAGAATAGGAACTTTCACGTCTCCTTATGTACCGTAGAGTTTTTCAAAAATTTTTTTTGGTTTTAAAAATCTGTTTTAACATCTGTTTTCCCGTTAATCAGATGTAGGTACCTATTCGTATGTTTCCATTGCTATGAGCTTTTTCTACAATGAACTTTTAATAAGAAAATCTTTTATGATTATCTGAAACATATCTACATCAAAAATATAT
>WOGJ01280219.1:0-12508 GCA_015342185.1 Leptinotarsa juncta
ACTTATCACAGCAATAGTAACAACAATTAGGTAATCATTGGCTGTCGCGGGCCAGATTGATGACAGTAAATCATTGGCTGTCGCGGGCCGGTTTGATGACACTGGCGGGCCGGGTTTGGCCCGCGTGCTGTAGTTTGAAGACCCCTGTACTAAGGGAGGAATCATCAAGTCTCTAGTAGACCGTGCCTTCGGGCTCTGTGATACGAAGGAAGGTCTCAAAAAGAAACTAACCTTCAACAGAATGGTTACTCCAAAGTGATGGTTGAAGAGGCTTGAGCTAGAAGACAGCAAGAGCTCCACAAGGAAGAGAAGCCGCCACAACCAGTACTTGTACTTCCCTACAAGAGGATTGTCGGAAATTGAGAAAGGATTGGGTCCAAGTATAACATCAGAAACTGCTTCACATTTAGTAACAGCCTCACGAAAACCAGGCCACCAAACGCGGACTACGATTCCAAGAATTGCATTTACCGGATACCCTGCGAATGCGGAGAATCATACATCGGTGAAACTAAAAGGCCATTGAAAGTTCGCATTGTCGAGCACAAAAAACACACACAGCGAGAAAAAAACCAGCGAAACAGGAATAGTAGATCATGTTTGGATTCAAGCTGAAATCATTTACAAGGAGGATCACTAATTTGGAAGAAATTTCAAAGAAGCCGCATATTGGTTGTCCAACAACGCATTTAGCTAAGCTAGCGTAGAAGTACGCAACATATGGAAACCTCTAATCAAGTGAAACACGACCAATTCCCGCCAAATAGTCAGATCTCGGAGGAATAAGTCCAGTTTGACCTCGACTCGAGACACCGAAAAGTGAACATCAAAGTGAAAACTTGAAGTATTACCTGAAGCAAAGCGATAAGAACATAATTCAGAGCGATTTATTGAAAGCGTTTAGTGCTGCGTTTATACAAAGCACTAAGAGATTAGAGTTTTTTTCAAAACAGTGTGCAAAAGCACACGTAAAAAAGAATCCGCTTATTTTTTGATTCTTTCTTTTCCAGATTTTCAGGACTCTGCCCATTGCAAAATGGAGGAGAAAAAAGTACTGAACATCAAATACGAAACGGACATAAAGAGACTCCAGGATGCAATAGAGGAAATGATGAAAAGAATAGACAAATCCGAAGCCAAAAACAAAGCCAAGGATCACAAAATAACTGATCTAACAAACAAAGTGGAAGGCAGAACAACAAAACAGAAAACCGACAAGAAAGAAGAGGAAAAGGAAAAGCAGAAGGACAACGGAAAAAGCATCCCTGAACAAGGGAACAAAAAGAAGGAAAAGGCTAGTGGAAATAATAGAGGAGTGGGTCAACCTATGGAAGATCAGTATAAACCCTGACAAGAGTCAGGCGATACTGTTCACCCGCAGGCACGTGCAACGTCACCTTCAACGGATAAGAGATTCAGTGGACTAACAAAGCGACATACTTGTGGGTCATCTTAAACAGGAGATTCACATTTCAGTCTCATGTACGGCAGAGAATTGGAATGGCTAAACACGCCAGACAACACCTGGCACCTATCATAGGACGCAGAAGCAACATGAGGTTGAAAGTGAAGTTGCTGATGATCAAAACCGTTATCATGCCCATAATACTGTATGCCTGCCCTGCCTGGGGTCTGTGCGCACAGACATACAGGAAGAAGATACAGTCGTTTATGAACGCGAGCGTAAGGGCTGCCGTAAACGCACCGTACTACATCCCAAACAGATTCATATACGGAGACTAGAGCCCTGGATATGCAATATGTGGACGTGTATATGAGAGAACACGCAGAAAGCGTGTTCGATAGAATTAGATCGCACAACAACCCAGCGCTACGCGATCTACACGATGCGTTGAACATGGATGACTCCATGTTTCGAGAAAGGGATAAACACCCGAGGCCAACGAAACAAAACCAACGACCACCTCCACGAGTCGGTATCAGGCGACTCAGGCAAATATAACACTAATCAGATAAACTCTCTTTCAGGTAGGTTCAACGAAGAACAACTTGACCGCGATTCAATTCCCTTCAGATTCACTGAGAAACGCTCGACGCTCGTAACAATAGCCGCCGGTTAGTTTTTGGGGGCCCCCATGCAAAAATTCAATTAGGAATAGTCATGACTAAACACTTATCCGATCGCGAAAGAATAGCACCTAAAGGCTGACTTTCGACCAGAAGAGGTCAGGTGTCAATCTTGCTGAAGTGTCCATCAGTAAGTTGAGGACCGCTCGGAGAGCGGGGGTGGAGGAGTGGGGTAGTAAGTTCTCCTCGCTAACTAGCTGGGGGGAAGCTTCTACTTCAGGATACTCAACCCGGGAGGGGGCACGGGGGGTAGGTCCAGTTATCACCTGAAGACGATTAGGGATGCCAACAATCGAAACGTCGTGAAGTAACTTGGTTTGAAATCTTTTGATATTCAATGTTCATTTCTTGTTTATAATTTTTTAATTTTCATCTCCTATTAATAGTTCACTTTTCTAAATTTTTTAGGGTGTTGCATTTTTTTAATTCATTGTTATTTCAGTTTTTTGGCTTAATATAATTGTCATTTTTCAGCTGATCTTTTTTTAATTTTTTACAGATTCTTTCGGGGATTTCAAATCAATTTATATCATATTAGACAATGGAAGTCTGAATTAATGAAATGCACCACGAAATATTGTCAACCACCTAAAAATAAACGTTAATTTTAGAATGTCATTCAGAAAATTCTTCAGAACGAAACGTAATAGAATAGCAGAAGTGTATACTGAAAACTATATTTTTAAAATTTTTTAAAACCTAAAAAAATAAGTTCTCAGTTCCGAAGATACTGATAAAATTAATTTATGGTTATCCACTGGTGATGGTGTCTTTCACTTTTATGAAGTATTTCAACAATTTTTTTCAGAAATTACTTGAAGGCTACAAATGATTAAAGATTTTTGTATTAACCACCGATTACTTTTTTCCATAACTTTCAATGGTCGTGCGGTGTATTATATTTATTCACTGACAAATATCGCGGTACCAAAATGTGATTTTTCTGGAACTGCTAGAGGAAAAATCACTGAAAATGGTATATCCTAGTGTGATCCCTTGGACCCCTTCACCATATGAAATATTTTGTCAAAAACTCTTGACCTCCGGTACTCCTGATAAACATAAAGAAATCCTGTAAGTTTCAGCCTCCCGAAGGGGCACTTAATACATTTAGTACACAAAATGTATTGGTAGTTCTGAAAGATATTCTTAGGTCAAATTATGATTTGACTATGAAACAAATTGTGTTATCAAATATCCCTATGACAACACAAACTTTTTCATCAGTTTTTCAGGGGATGAGTGAAATACCAACTATACCAACTTTTTGACACTATTTTTGATTGGTATGAAGACTGATTCACTCAGAATATACCTATACAAGCTCATTTTTCTGATTTACTTTTCTAATGGAATCTGCATATTGATAACAATTTATATTATTTCATTCAAAAATAAAATACTTTCATGCGCTACTTTTTTACCGGATCTCCTGTATATTGGATTTTAAGAAAATCTAAACACATAGACATCTGAAAGGTGAATTTTTATAGCATTATTTCTTGATCAACAATTTTTAATGGGAGCTCAATATGACTTCATAAACGAGTCCAATTTACAACTGATTTGTTTCATTGTTTCCCCCCATCTTTTACCTTAGGTGCGTTTGGCCGGCGTCTATGAAAACTCCACTTTTTTATATATTTACATCATTGAAACTCGCCTATGGAAACAATAATTTATTTCAACAATTGGAAC
This sequence comes from Leptinotarsa juncta, assembly GCA_015342185.1. Classification (NCBI taxonomy): domain Eukaryota; kingdom Metazoa; phylum Arthropoda; class Insecta; order Coleoptera; family Chrysomelidae; genus Leptinotarsa; species Leptinotarsa juncta. The sequence goes on from WOGJ01280219.1 coordinate 3,787, forward strand.
AACAACAACAGAAGGATAGTAAAAAACAGTAATAAACCAATTGCAATATATTCTTAGTCGTACACAGATACCAACATATTTTCAGCAGAATATGAATACATACAAAAATTATATTAGTTATTGAAAGAAAGAAAGAAGTGAATTCCTTCATAAATAATATTGATTAGTTGTGTGGGCAATTTATCGTAGTCCCAATCCTTAGAACCAACAGAAAAAGTAACTAAAGTTAATATTTTGGTAGTAAATGAAGTTACATTTACTGAAAAATATATTCATACTTCGCCAACTCAAAATTGAGTCAATTTTACATATTTCAAGTGCTCTATTTTCAACAACTTTACATCTGATTAATTATTGACGAGAAAGTCAAGTATATGAAAACTAGAGTATGACTTAGGTTACATTATGAAAATAATATTTTTGAACACACATTGCACTATTTTCTGTAAATATAAATTAACCTCTAGATATTTTGAAGGTACACATATATAGAACGAAGGAGCAAATACAGTCGTTGTAAACTTCAAGTTAACGTTTAGATACACATTCGGTATAATTGATCAGTAGTGATATATTGATTCAAACATAAAAAGAGTCAGAAAACTCTTCCCGCTCAACAGATTATAAACCCCACTCGCACCTCTGCAGGTACTTCTGCAAAAAATCGAAAATATCCTTCGACACTACTTTTCTGTGCTTCAGGTCGAATAACTCCTGAAACATTTCCGATCTCAAACTGTGATCGGCATCATAAGTCAGGGCAAATCTGACGGCATTCACCCTGAGCTGATGTAGCCCTGTCTCTAGAGACCACTGATAGAGGCCGCTCACATTGTGCGGCTTCATCACATAACAACTGATCCATTCACAAAGGTTGTTGTACAGCTCCGTCAGCAGAAAGCGATCTGACAGTTGGAGAACGCCCAATAGGTCCTCGACTCCATGCTCTTCGAATTTTGGGCGCTCAAGCAAATTTAGGAGCAGTTGAAATGTTTCAGGATCAACGTCGGGGAGGTTCACTTCATTCTCGATGCTTTCTCTGAATCGCCCACTGAACAGGGTGAGAAAGTATTTTGATTTTTTCATCAAGAGTTCATGGCTGGCATGAATCGCTGAGCCGTCGTCCAGCCTAAAGGTGGCCAATCCCGATTCTCTTGTTTCTAGTGTAGTGGCTGACAACTGGTCACCCAACATATCTACCTCTAGTACTGTATGTTTTGGAATACTAAGTCTAGTCCTAGCTAGGTGGCAAATCGATGAGATAGATGCCTCCCTATATTCGTTATCTTGCTCTATAAGTTCCAGAATGATGAGTTTTCCACATGTGTCCATTAAATGGTGAAGGTCTTTGTCACTGTAAAATTAAAGTTTGAGTTAATTCATTTAGTTGACTCCAGTAATCCCAAAAAAAATCGAAGTATAGTGATTAGGTAGTCCAACAATTTGTGTTGATTTTGTGCTATACACAAAGACACATGAAAATATAAAATACTACTATCAAGATAAAAGTGGGATGTTTGATGATTGCGAAAAGATAATCTTTTTGAAAAATGTTGGCAGAAAATGTTGTGTTTTCCATTTGGATCTTTTATATTTCACAATTTACAAAAACTTCATTATAGATTTATATATTTTTCAAAGAAATAACCTTGCATATGATAACTTAAAATGTTGATCACTATAAAAACATGCCCTCAGCCCCTACGCTCAAAAAACAAAGAAATATTCATGACACAAACGCTTTTTGAATCTTCGAGCATGTCTTATATTTACGGAAAATTCTAGATAGAAAAAACTTATATAGTTTTTTCCGAAATAAATAGCAAAAATACTTACTTCATTATATATGGAATGACCAAAGCTGCCTGGGTTCTCATATTTTTGTCTCCCTTCATCAAAGCGTTCTCGAAACTTCCGTGGGCTGGCTCTGAATTTGTTACGTAGACAAAACACTGTAGGAGTTTTTTAGCCCAATTTCCTTGCGTCAAATCGAATGAGGATTGTACTCCACATTTCGATATTTCATAAATTTGCTCTAAGATATTGGCCTGGATCAAAGGGGCAAGGTAGGCAGGACATTTGAGAATTTCATTCAAAAGATCGATGATTTCCATCTTGAGTAGATCCCCGTTTTGAACGTACAGCATACCCTGCATCATGAGGAGGACCAATTCTTTTGAGCCGAGGTCAGAATTGGCGGGATTGATTCTGCGGTAGTTTGAGATCAGGTTCGTTACAGCCGCGATGAGGTTTTCCCTCAGACATGCTATATCAAATTTGATTTCATCGACGTGCGTCTCATCTAAAAAAGTATATAATTAAAAGGCATATTCTTCATATTTCTTATTTATTTTTATTTCAATAACGGTAGGTGTTCGAAGATTTTGTAGTAAATTAACTCAGTTTCTTTCTCCAGATTTGCAACACTTTTGCATACAAGTTGGCATCATCAGAAGATGAACTATGTTGTAGTTTATTTGTACAGGAACAATGTTTGAGCACTTTTCTGGTTTAATTTTGTAATGAAAGTATATTTTTTGAAGATGTTGTTATCTGAGTTGGTAGAAATTGTATAAAATCTCTACAAAATAATGATAAAAATTTTAAAAAATTACTGACGAAAGTTACGTGTATGGTATATCCATGAAACAATATGTAAATGGAAAAGCAAGCAATTTCGAGTTTTTTTTTTCATTGTCATGTGTTTTTGGCTGAATATCATATCAGTTCACACTTTTTTTCAGTTTCAATGATGTATCGATTATTGCGCTGAACCAATACTCATTTCAATATTCCTAATCACGTATGAACACGAAACGGATGTTTTTATGGTTAACTCAAGAAACTACGATGAATATCATTTTTTTCGGCAGGCAGATTCTTCGAAAACTATAACAATTGCTTTGGAAACAGTGGTTGTTTCGGATTTATTCTACATCACAGCTTCCGGTTGTGTCTTTCAAAATGATTAAGACTATGATCGGATATTTTTCGAAGTCCTCTAGATATTCCATCTTTTGTAGGTTTTAGATGAGTCGATTGAACCATAATTATCAATTCTCACCACCCACAACTTTTATGAAATAGTCAAATATTTATTATGAAAATACTACGTTAGCTTACTCACCTATGACACTTTCAGGTTCGTGTTCTTCTTCAGAATGATTAGCCTCGTCATCTTGATTTGTAGCAGATTCCTCGAACTAGAAAAATAGTAAACAATAGTATTGCAAAACAAGTGATACAATAGTACATTTCATCAGTTCAGTGTCTAATATGATATAAATTGATTAGAAATCCCTGAAAGAATTTAAAAAAAAATTGAGAAGATTAAATGAAAAAACAATTTGAATAAGCAGAAATTGAAATTACAATGGAATAACATACAAAGGACAATTAAAAATTTAATTCTTGAAATTGCAGTCCGCGACTAAGTGAGGAATCATCAACACTCTACTAGACTGTGCTTTCGGGCTCTGCATCAAAAATGGCCTTCAACTGAATGGTTACTCCAAAGTGCTAAAGACAGCAAGAGCTCCACAAGGAAGAGAAGCATCCACAACCAGTGCTTGTACTTCCCTACATCAGAGGATTGTCGGTAAGGATAGGAAGGATTGGGTCCAAGTATAACATCAGAAGCTGCTGCAGATCCGAAAACACCATCCGTAGTAGCCTTATAAAAACCAGTCCACCAAATGCGGACTGCGATTTCAAGAATTGCATTTTCCGTATACCCTGCGAGTGCGGAGAATCATACATCGGTGAAACTAAGAGGCCATTGAAAGTTCGCATTGCCGAGCACAAAAAACATAAACAGCGAGGAGAAACCAGCAAATCCGGAATAGCAGAGCATGTTTGGACTCATCAACATAACATAAAGTGGGCTAAAGCCCATCCACAAGGAGGAACACTGGTTTAGGGGAAAATTCAAAGAAGCCGCACATATGTTATCCAACAACGCATTTAGCCAAGCTAGCGTAGAGATACGTAACGTATGGAAACCTGTAACCAAGCGGAACGCGACCAACTCCCGCCAAACGGTCAGCTACCGCTAAAAACCAATGAAGCGGTGAGAGGACAGAGGAGATAGGTGGAAGCCATCGAATGACCTATAAATAGTCAGATCTCGAAGGAATAAATCCAGTTATCACCCGAAGACGATTGTGGATACTAACAATCGAAACGTCGTGAAGTAACTTGGTTTGGAATCTTTTAATTTCATATTTTTAATTTTCATTTGTTGTTAATAATTTTTTAATTTTCCAGCTCGTGTTAATAGTTCAATTTTTTTTTTGTTGTTGCTAATATGTTTCATTGTGTGTGTATGCATGTATATTTCATTGTGATTTCGGTTTTTGTTTAATAAACTCGTTTTTTCAGCTAATCTTTTTAATTTTTTCACATATTCTTTCAGGGATTTCAAATCAATTTATATCATATCAGACAATAGAAGTCCGAACTGATAAAATGCATCACGAAACATTGTCAACCACCTTCAAATAATACTATAGTATTGAATGGCGATATATCGTATATGGTTAAAGGCGCTCCTAGTTTAAAATGACCAAAAATGTTTTGTTAGAACAGAAAAAACTTCAAATTTTCTTTGCATATCAATTGTATCATCGTCTTCTACCAGTTAACAGACCACCCAGATGGCGCCCAGTCGCCATCTTGAAATTTTCTTCTGTCAATTTCACTTCAAAATAAAGTATCCATACATTAATTTCATTATCCCAAATTTCAATTATTTTGAGTTGACCCGTTCAAAAATAAAAGAGGGGAGGCATTAAAAAAATGCATTATATATGGATTCATCTGAACATGCAATAAAGTAATTTGACTATTGGATCGAAAACAAAAAAATATATATTGGTAATATTTATTCCACAACTATGATTAGGTGTACCACAAGGACCAATTATTAGTCCACTTCTTTTATCATGTTTCAGTTTATCAAGGAAAGATAGCAACTAAAGAGGTATTGAACTTCGGACCGATACAATATAAAAATTTAAGTCATTGCTACCATTTTGAAATCACTTAAACATTGCTCAATTCACTGTTATGTAGATTTGTTACAGTTTCGAATCAGTTAATGCGTTGATGAATATTGACCTGAATAAATTCATTGTCTATTCTCATTTTTTAAAGTTCTACAACAATAGATCAAGTGTAATGTTATTTGATGAAATAAGTATCAGTAGGTACTAACAACAGCGAATCAATGAAATAACCTGGAAATTATATTTGAAATTCATGTGAATAAATATATCCAAAGAACATACTTAGCACTGAACACAATATATGTTGTTAGGCATGGCCTTACTTCTATATAATTATTACAGCTACAAGACTGATTCATGTCCGGTGGAAGAAATCGTATCTGCGTAAAGTTTGAGTCGGTGTGTGGCAAAGAAATTATTAGGACGAAATGAACCTCACAAAATTTGTTTTGTGGGACGAAGTTTTTATCCCATGGCACTGAATCCAAGAGGGGGCAAGGGCATGACTCAGTCCGGCAGCTGTATTATGTCATTTAACAAATAATCCTGTACTGATATTACTTCTCGTTCATTGCCAAATAAAAGTGCAACAGATGAGTTAGTAATTGATTCTAATAAGAGTTGCTATATAACAAAACAATTGAATAGAACTGGTCGATACTTGATGAAAATCCATATTAAAACTAATGCATGCAGTTTATTGTTTGATTTTCACTATAAAGGTATTTACAAAATCCTGTGTCGCAGTTTCTGTAAAACCCTTTATATTGAAAATCATACAATAAACTGTATTAATTAGATGTAACAAAACTGTTAGTTGTGTATCGTCCGCATAGAAATGGTATTTACATTTTATGTGATGAAAAGAGAAATTACTCGAAAAGATGGTGTTTAGTAATGCTTCCAGAATACTTTTCTGAGGAACAACCTGACTTTTTTCAAAGCATTTGTTGAAAATCCGATAAAATTTAAGATAGAGAGCATTTCGTTATCATCAAGTGACTTCAATATGTTATCAGAAATGGCATGCAATGCCGATAAACAACTGTAGACATATCTGAACAAAGACTGATTGATATATTGGAAATATAAACATCAATGCGCCCCTTTATTTGTTGGGACATGAATGTTTTTCCAAAGGAAGTGGATGAAAACCCTTAATTGCCAAGAGTAAATCATGTACTTTCCCAAAGAACATTCATATAATAATTAGGAAGAGGAAACTCACCGTTATTGTGTTACGGCCTAGACGATTAAGTAGTGAAAATAAATCCACGAGTTTTAATTCTGAATCGTTCGGTATTCCCAGAGCACGACGCAGACTTTTCGTCAGAGATGAAATAATATTGCATTCTAATTGATGTTTCATGAACTCTGTACAATTCCTACGGTCGAAAGTTCTGACAATCAATAAAAAGCACTTCATTTCTTTCCCGGAAGTATACTTAAATGTTTCTATGGCTTTTACCAAAACCTTGATACACTGCTTGCGTTGTTCCAGATAGATTTTGAAAGGGTGATCCACAATGGCACAGAGACTCTCGATGTAAATTTGATATTCATATGTTAATTCTGTAACAAAAAAATCGTTAGAGGAACAACAATATATTAACTCGGGGTTCTGCAAAATATTAATTTCAGTAAATCATTATCATCGCCATTTGTAATTAGAAGGTAATGAATGAAAATCATAATCGGGAACCTAAAAAACTGCTCGACAGATTTTGGTGCCGAAGTTCACTTAACAAACTTTTTCATTCATCTCAATCAATTCAAGAATGAAAGAGTTACGCCAATTTGAAAAATTGAGACAACTTCGCGTCAAATACTTGTTAAGAAAAAACTATAAAAATACTGTTTTTTCAGTTAATATGGCTCAAACATATTAAGAGTTTGCAAAACGTTTTTATCATAAAATAGACAAATACATTAGAACATTTTGCAGCTAGAAAATCTGAAAAATCCTGAAAGCCGGGATCCATGCGATCGAAGTAGAGTACCTCAGGTAGTTCACAGATTGTATATACAGGGTACAGGATTCATATCCCGAAAACTAGCAATTATCAATTTTTGTATATTCATCAAATGAATATATTTGTGTTATTTAAAAAAATCCGGTTATACCGGAAATTGATACTAACTTCTTCAATTCAAATGTAGCCCCCTATATAATTTCACATTTTTGAATACTTGGCATAATTGTAATGTGACTGTATATAATACACCCTGAAACAAAAATGAACTGTTCTCCAGCTATTCATCTGTTTACTCAAAAACACTCAGGTATTCGGCTCTCGTCAGGCATAAAAACCTGGAGACCACAGCCAAAATATCCGGAAAATTGCTTTCACAATTGTCACCGGCAGTAAAAGTTTACATTTTTTGTTAAGAGTGTTAATTGGTTCATTCAAGTTTTTCCTTTCTTTAAAAAAGCATTCCAGGGAACAGGCCATCAAGAATATTGTTCATATCATCCTTTCAGGCGAATACAAAAAATATGTAATTGAATAAGTATGAAAATGCTTGATAGAACTACTGTATATCAAAACAATTCTATCGGTTTTGTCAACTGTCCTCTCACAATGAAGTGTTATTTTAATAAGTAATATGAATATAATGAAAACAAAACCATTTTTGATGAAAAAAAGGAAGTTTAAATGCAATGAAAGAAAAAAATGAACTGGGTGAGTTCTATGGAAAACCACGTACTTTTAGATGGAAAACTTTCGCACAATTAGATCCATATAGCCAGCCATCTATGCTGGTAGGCGGCATGGTGCATGTGGTATTTTGAATGATTAACATAGTTTTGTCAACAAATGGTATGAAGCTTGTTTAAAAATTTTCTATAAATATGCCCAATACTTTAAAAAAATGTACAGTAACGTTCTGGAATTCTATTTTAGAGAAATACGTTCACTCACTTACCTCTTAAGTCTGAGTTCAACAATTTACCGTTGAGAATATCAAATATCTCCCGAATAGGTAGCTCACGCTCATTTGTGTAGTCCAAAAAGCATCGAATGATGTTCACTACATGTTTTGGCGACAGGAGCAAAATTTTGACCAGAACCGTTGAGCAGTTTTCAATGTTCTTCATAATGGAAAAAATATTGTAAGTATTCAAGCCAGAAAAGTATCGCAACACTTCGATGATTTTTTTCAAAAAATCCTCTTTGGCCCCGGTCTTTTCCCATTCTGCGGTGACCTTCATGAACACGGAGCACAGAACATTCATCACCTTGAATGTTTCGAAGAAATCCGACAGAGTATGGCGGTTCAAAAGACACCTGGAATTAATAAAATTAACCTTCAAAATGTAGAAATGAGAGCATCAAATAATAGAATTCATAATAAACATTGGAAGAAAGATGCAATTTATAAGTTCCAAAAGGAACTTCCGAACTTTGAAAATGATTAATGGCCATCTAGTTGACGCTACATCTATCAAATCAGTCGTCATTTATTCAATCTGCTTTACTGGAGTTTTTTCTCGACACCAAATCGTTATTTTTAAACCTCGACACGTGTTTCGATCACCAAGTGATCATCTTCAAAGAGGAAGATTAAAACTTAATCAACTTTTTCAATTCTCTTAATTTTAACCAAATGTCTCCTTCCTTTTAATCTTCCCGCCAAACGATCATCTCCCGCTAAAAACCAATGAAGCGGAAAAAGTGAAAGGGGGGACAGGTGAAAGCACTCGAGCGACCATA
>WOGJ01280896.1:0-12641 GCA_015342185.1 Leptinotarsa juncta
AAAGTCAGAAAAAAATAAAATTGATATTGTCAAATTCTCGTTTTTCCCAAATATCTCAGCAGGCCATGAAAATTCTTCAAGTTTCTAAACGGCATGTTAATAAGCTTTAAAGAACACAACTTTTTCGTAATTCAACCTAAGCTGCATCTCCAACAGGTACTGAGATTCCCATGCTTAGGATCCTTATCTTGGACACACTGTATACATTAATGACAAATCTGTTTCTGTTTAAAATCTTTGACGGATGTTGCTTCAACAAGATGGCCGTTAGCAAATATCAAAGTTTGGAAGTCCCTGTTAGCAGACCCTATTAATTCACCAAGTTTTATATTTGTTTTTGTCATCAACTATTTCAATATTATTTCAGTACTGGATAGTCCACGTAGGCTTCCCATGAGAGCTACTGGAGGTGTTTCTCTGGAACTGAGCGAATCTTCATTGAATTCCAGAGCAAATTCTCCGTACACTGATATGGAGAGCAACTATGGCTGTGGTGATAGTATATCAAATGACGGCTGGGGACCACCACCTATAGAACGTTGTATGAGCTGTATCAGTAAACTGGGAGCGATGTCAAGGTGAGAATTATTTATAAGTTTAGAAAAATGAGTTGAACAGAAATGATTGATAGATACATCGATATTTGTTGCAAGCCAGTTGAAAAATAGGAATAAAATCAGTCACAATTCGAAAATATCACATTATGAATTGGTTGGAAGTTGATTTAGTTCAATCATCACAATATTTACTGCCTGTTTTTTTTAAAAGTGTCGAACAATAAATATTACGTATGAGCATGAGTGTCTAGATACACTTCATAACATGAATGAAGATTCAGGACAAAAAAAATAAGTCAGGCATAATTGATGTACTCAAATATTCCTGAATACTATAAAAACAGTATTCCAGGAAAAAGTTCTGATTCTGATTTCTAAGGAGCTTTGTTCGAGCACTTTCAATAAATCTGGAGATGCTTGTAAATAATGACTTTCAAAGAATTTCTGATAGACCTTGTAAGTTAGTGTCAAGGCTGTACGAACAGATCTGCATTTTTTGTAACATGTTAATGGTATCTTTGAGCTGTGACTAATTGATAAATACCGGTAGTGGTAGTATGCCTTCTTTTAAAGAGGGGCTTACCGTGGCCCTCATAATTGGCATTCATTAATATTGCGGCAGCTTTTTTCTGAAGTATGAAGATTTTTAAGGCAAACTATGCACTGTTTAGCTGTCGAAAAACAAATATAGGATGTTTAATAAACATGCGGCAAAAAATTAAGGAACTTAATTATATTTGAATCAGTATACTTCACTTCTGTGAACTTTTTAAGAAGCCTATGTTTTTTTACATCGATTATAGTAGTTTTGAGCGAACAAAAGTTTTACAAGAATGAGTTTCATTTGCTATCACACAGCCAAACAACCGTATATTTGAATAAACATAGTTTAAAAAACTAAAAAACACGATTTTAAAGAACATCAAACTAAAAAGTTAAAATATTTTTTCAATAAGCTTAAAACAATAACAAACGAAAAATATTAGTATTATTGTGAAAAAAGCGGCGGGCGCTTGATAGACGAAAAATATGGTACAAAACACCCAGGTTTTTTTCACAATTATACTAGTTTCGTTCATTAGTTTGTTAAGCTTATTTCAAAAAAATATTTTTAACTTTTTAGTTCGATGTTTTTTAAAAGCGTGCTTTTAGTTTCAAACTATATTTTATATTTCATTTTTTAGTATTTTTAAACTATCTTTATTTTATCTAAGCTTTGGGATCAATCAGCTGTATATCCGGAAAGGGAGACTAAAAATCAGCTACCAAGCCCAAGGCAGCAGGTGCGCGAAGCAGGGTTACAAATAAGGCAGCAGCCGTGTGTGTCAATAAAAATATACAAATGAAGAAATACATGTAAAGTGAGTTCGAATTATATCAAGGAGGTTGCGTACAGAGCCATTCGCCCGCGAATAGATCAAACAATAATGTCGATATATCAAGGAGTTTACGTACAGCGCCATCTGCCCGCGAATAGATCAATCAGTAATGTCAATAATTCTGTCAAATGCAGATCCTGAGCTTGAGAGTTACAAACAAACATACATACATGCATACAAACAGGTGAATTAAAGCGTGTAAATAAAATTGATTGGGTAAATTTTTTTCAGGTATTGCAATTTGCTCTTCTAACCTATTCTCTATTATATTTCAGATCATCTACGGCAACAGTAACAGTTGGAACGCCATGTTGGGAACATGCGTGTGACCGTCATTCAATCAGTAGTAGTTCAGATAGCAGTGGCTGGAGTCAAGCCGTTACCAAACCGCCTGCAAGACCTCCAAAACCAGGAACAACTTCCCCATCACCAAAGAAACCTGCTGCACTGCCTCCGCCGTCCTACGATAACTATGACATTCCTAAAATACCATATCCCGTGGTGAGTTTTCGTACAAAATATCAGTTTGTACTTTTTTACATATATACAGTAGGGGAAATGGGGTCGAGTATAGAACCGTAGGGTACCCATCACAACTGAGTTGTACAGTCTCTCTGTTATATGTTTCGTCTCTGATATATCTAAGTTCCATGTTTAGTTGGGCAATTGTTGTTCTTCTTCAAATATCCTTTTTTTTCAATGTTCAATGGGAATTCTAGTTATCCAAATTTCCTACTGTGTTCAACATGTTATCGATTTCAAGCAACAATTCACAGGTATATAGTTTTTTGAAGTTTTGTGTCTCTCAGCTTTTTTACCTGTGCAATTGCTACCCGGTCATTCGCAAAGTGTATATAGAATCACATTATCTGGAAAAAGAATCACCACTACGAAACCGTGTTCAGTTCGACTGTCCTTATCATCAGGGTCCAGAAATTATACAGTCAATTCAAATTTTTCTCAGGCTATGCCTTTATGATGTACTGTTTGGAACCTTTGGTGTATTAATGAATATTACTAGAGTTTTTTCCCAACACCAAATCGTTATTTTTACACATCGACATGTGTTTCGATCACCAAGTGATCATCTTCAAGAGGAAGGTGAAACTTCGTAGAACTAAAGCTATATAAAATTAGTTTCACAATATTGCCTATCTAACTATATTTACAATGTGTCTTTTTGTAGTAATCAGTAAACCCAACAATATTATTTTAACAAGCTATATAGTATGCTGTTTGGTATTGGTCCGTTATCGTTATTCATAATATTATTATGTTAACTTATTTCTACACTCTCATAGGCATGTAGTTGCCTGTTGTTGTTAACTTGTCCAACTAATCTTAATGAACTGAAGTCTATGGAATGGTTTTGTTGCAAAATATGATGGGCGACTGCTGATTTTTCAGGTCTTCCATATTTTAAGTGTGCTATGTGTTTCTTATATCTCACTCTAATAGATATTTTTGTCTGTCCATAATATTTTGCATCGCAGTCCCTACATTCTATGTCGTAAATTCCAGTACATCATGTACAACAGTACATCATAAGTATAGGGTTGTTTGCCTAAATTGTTTATTGTTGTAGGTGCAATGGATATTTACGAATCTAAATGGTTTGCGTTTGACAGATGAGCCAAGGACAGGATTAAACACCAAAAATGTAAGTAATTTACGAAAATATACAGTGTCATATTAAAGTGCGCACCGTTTGGGAAACTTTTTTTTCGAAAAGTTTCAATGAAGTTTAACTTCGGCACTTGTTTGTGCTTTAAATTCAACTTAAAATGATGCGGTCAACTGCGACCCACTGACGTTCAGTGTTTGTCAAATTCAATTAACTTTTTTTTGAAAAATATTGAAAAAGTGCATTTCTAAATCGAATTTAACAAAAAGTTACTTGAGAAAGTTGTGTCAGCGACAATTGTACATCCTTATGCCAAATTTTATGCAACTAGAATATAGTTAAGGTTTTGCTCATTTTTGACAGATATCCCCTTCATTTTAAAAAACAAGTTCGGTTAATTGTCATCAATTCATGTATACATCACAAACTCATCATGGAGTTTAACTTTTCTGATATATTTCAACTCATACGGACATTTTTAGAGTGGAATTGAAAATGTGCTATAAAAATTTCAACATGACTGGTGCAAAGTTTCAATCACTTGGTTATTTTCTTAAACAAACCTTTGATTTCGAAAAAGCAGAGGCAACTAAAAAAAATGCAAATAATTTCGATAGAACTATTACTATTATTATAAATTTTAAACAACAGTAATGTTATAGAAAATACAAATGGGTACATAAAATGACTTATTGATCTAAATGAGGTTGTCAAACACTTATAGCCTACATTTCAGTTTGTCGTCCTCCACGTTCAATACAAATTATGGTCCTTCCACTGACATTTGTAACTTCATTTTTAATAAATTGGGGATTTATATTTGCACAGCACTCGCGAATGGTATTTTCCAGATGTTGTATGTCAGTAAATGGTCTACTTCGGTACACTTTCTGTTTCAGGTAACCCCACAAGAAAAAGTCTAAAGGCGTCAAGTCGGGTGATCTATTTTTGATGTACATTTTGCAACCTTTGGTGTAGTAATGAATATTACTGGAGTTTTTTCCCAACACCAAATCTTTATTTCTACACCTCGACACGTGTTTCGATCTCCAAGTGATCATCTTCAAGAGGAAGATAAAACTAGAAACTTCTCTAAACTAAAGCAATGTATGCTATTGAGGTACATCATACAGATAGGTTTACTGATTACCTACCCTTATATCTATTGGCCAATAATGTTCCCAGTTACGTACAATATCTTTGCCTCTGAAAATTTGTTGGACGGACTATATTACAATATCCGTGTGATGTTGATTGGTGCGCCATCAAGCTGATACCATATGTCGTATTCAATATTTAAAGGCATATTATCTAAAACTTCACAAACCTCATTATTTAAAAGGTTGAGATAACCGACGGATGATACATTTTCACTGAAGAAAAATTGCCCAATTATTTGGTTGTTAAGTATCCCACACCATACATTAGTTTTGAAGGAATACTGACAACTGTGAAATTGGGATTTTCTTGGGCCCACCATCGGCAATTTTGAGAACTTACCGTTCCATTTGAAGAGAATGTTGCCTCATCTGTCCATAAAATTTTATTCGGAAACTTTACATTTTCTTCTTTCTCTCCTTGAAACCAGAATAAAAACCAGAAGTTAGTTTAAGCCGATTTCAGAACCTCCCCCCACCACTTTTACCCTTGAAATGATCTCTACGTCACACGAAGTAGCGAAGGTGACTTTGAGGAGTTGTTATGAGTTTGACCTTCAACAACCTTGACCTACGTCATACGGCAACGCAAACAAGGTAACTCTGAGGTGGTGTTTTGAGTTTAATAAGCTCAAGCCAATTACGCATCTTCCTTGTTGTATAGATGACTTTGAACGATTGTTTTGAGTTTGCCTTTGAATGACCCTGACCAACGTCACACGACAAAAGCAAGGTGACTTTGAGGTAATGTTTTAAGTTTGACCTTGAACGACTTTCATTGATCCACGTTGTTATTTAGAATATTCGACTTTGAACGACTTTCAGCCACATCGACGGAGAGATTTTTAGAGTGCGTTTTCAGTTTGACTTTGAGTGACCTTCTGCAATAGCATGTGCCTTTGCTGATGTAAATTTGATGGCGCTCGTGTATTCTCCTTCCCACCCCAACTCTTTGAATGATCATATAAAAGAGGTGCCACTCATTCACAGGAGTTAGTTTGACATCGCGCGTATTGAATATATCTACAAATATGTTTCACTGTGATAGGTGTGGTAAAAGTTTTAGCCGTAAAGATAACATGCGTCGTCATCAAATGCAGTCCTGCAGGCCGGATAATGATGCAGGTCCTCCAGCAAAACGGCCCAGAGTGGATTCTGTCCAACCAAGTGCCGTTCAGGAATTGTGCAACTATTGTAATCGAATGGTGCCTGTGAATAGGATGAATTAATACCTCAAAACATTGAAGCATAGAACAAATTCCTGTACGGAATTTGAGGATGGTGTGAAAATCATCAATACCGCATTTAAATATAGGATTGTTAGCTACAGGGTCGAAAATAAGAATCTACATTCAGACTATCAATCTTTCTTTAATGAAGTGAGGCATAAAGTTGTGACTTTGATTGATCAAATGGTGCAAGTTCATAACACCTTGAAAGTGAACATGGAGTTGTTTGGGAGGTACATACTTCAGACGCAGGAAATATTAGAGGTGAAGTCTTTCAACAGCCAAAACCAAATTGTTGATCAATCAAACAACCTTGAAGAGGTATATAGGACATTCGTCGACACGTTGTCTGCAAAAGCTGTGGAATTTCAAGAACGTGACTCAGGTATATTATCTACATAAATATGAAAGATTTCAGTCATTGAACGAATAATTTGTTCGCAGGTTGGACTCTGGGGAAAGTTGTTTTTATCGAAGTAAACATCAACAAATATAGTCCTCTCAATGGATCCTCCTACATCAAGCTTCCAGAATTCATCGCTTTGAAAAGGGCAGTTGTTAATGTGAAAAATGAAGACCATTTTTGCTTCGCTTAGGCGGTGACATCAGCTCTGCGACCAGGGCAAACGAGAACTTCTGAAGTAGGATCATATCCAGACTTCAGTGATGTACTTAATGTTGAAGGTATAGATCTTCCCATGAAATTACGTGATATTCCAAAATTTGAGAGTATGAATGATTGTTCAGTCAATGTTTATGGGTTAGAAACACCTTTCGAAAACAACACACCGAAATATGAAATTGTGGGTCCTCTTTATTAGTCACGGCGGAAACTCGGTTGCCATGTTAATATATTGAACATCACCGATGAATCTGGTAATAGCCCGTATTGCTGGATAAAAGATTTATCAACGTTAGTTTCATCACAAATTTCATCCCACGCAAATTATTGCGACATCAGTTGAATGATTGCAATTTTATTTGTACCATCATTCCCAAAACGCAAATCAAAATTGATAAATGTGGTAGGGCCATACCGGAAAACATATTGAAATTTGAAAATTTTGAAAGACAGTTGAAAGTCCCCTTCGTGGTATACGCTGATTTTGAATCAATTCTGAAGCCTATACATACAAATGAACCGGATCGAACACGTTCTTTCACAAATAAATCATTTATTCACAAGCCATACTCATTCTCATACCGAATTCGTTGTTCTTTCGATGATTCAGCCTCCAAACTTGTTCTATATCGTGAGGAGGACGCTGCCAAAGTATTCGTAGCCATACTGGAGTCTGACCTGAGGGCCATCTACTATACATATTTGAATCGTATCGTGCCAATGAAGCCATTAACAGCATCAGAGGAGAATGAATTTTTAACTGCTGATAGTTGCGGTATTTGTGAGAAACCCTTCGAATTGGGTGACGTCAAAGTGAGAGATCATTGTCACTTGACAGGAAGGAAAAGATATGGAGCTGCACATTCCCGATGTAATTTGAATTAAAAGTTACCGAATTTTGTTCCAATTATTTTCCATAATTTGAGCGGCTATGACTGCCACTTGTTCATAAAAGAGATATGCACTAATAAGAACAAGGTGGAGGTTATTGGTCAAACAAAGGAAAATTACATTTCTTTCACTAAGCATCTATTGATGGGTACCACAATAGATAAATTTGGTAAATTGAAAAAACAATTCCTAAAGCTGAGATTTATCGATAGCTTCAGATTCATGGCGTCATCACTGCAGCAGTTAGGGGAGAGCTTGTCAGATGAGCAATGTTATGAAACACGGAAGTGTTTTCCGGAAAATGAAAAATTTCTTTTGATGAGACAGAAAGGAGTTTTTCCCTACAGTTTTGTCAAAGATTTGACCACGTTAGATTGTACTGAGCTACCATCAAAATCCGATTTCTATGATCAATTGAACGAGAAACATATATCTGACGATGATTATGAGAGGGCAAAACGTGTATGGTCCTTGTTC
The DNA here is from genome assembly GCA_015342185.1 of Leptinotarsa juncta. NCBI lineage: Eukaryota > Metazoa > Arthropoda > Insecta > Coleoptera > Chrysomelidae > Leptinotarsa > Leptinotarsa juncta. Next base: position 7,937 of record WOGJ01280896.1, read on the forward strand.
GAATGTGAAACGTTAGGGGACTATTCAGATCTGTATTTGAAATCAGATGTATTGATTTAATGCGATATTTTCGAAAATTTCCGTAATATATGTCTGGATAAATATAAATTAGATCCAGCCCACTATTTGACTTCTCCCGGCGATTCTTGGGATGCCATGCTCAAATACACCGGTGTAGAGCTGGAATTGCTTACGGATATTGACATGATAAATTTTTTCCAAAAGGGTATTCGTGGGGGTATTAGTCAGTGTTCTGAAAGAAATCGTATTGCTGATAATCGTTTTCTACTAGACTATGAAGAAATTGAAGCATCATTATTCATGACTTATTGGGACGCTACGAACCTCTATGGTCACAGTATGTTTCAACCATTACCGACAGGTGGGTTATGCTGTTTTTGGAAAAACAATGGAGAACGTTGATGATAAGAATGACATCCGACTTGTGACTCATTGGGAGTCTATAAGGCGTGCCACCGGTGCGAATGTTCTCATAGCTCGACGAAATTATAAAACACTTTCAATTTTCTCAGAAGACTTTGTCGCCATTCATATGGGTAGAGTGAAAATAAATTACAATAAACCCCTATATCTTGGATTCAGTATTCTTGATTTATCTAAAACAGTTATGTATGAGTTTTTCTATAAATTCATAAAAAAAACATTATGGATAAAATGCATCTCTCCTCTACACCGATACCGACTCTCTCATTTTTAAAATTTTCACGGAGAACGTTTACGATTTCATGAGGGAAAATGTAGAGAAATTGGATACACTCAACCACAAAGTTGTATATCAGTTTGCTTTGCCTATAACTGAACCAATATTGGGAAAGATGAAAGACGAATTTCTTAATGATCCATTTATCAGTTTTTATGGTACCGGCGCAAAAGCATATCATGTCAAGTCCGTTAGTGATGAATTGAAGACAGCAAAAGGAATACAAAAGTGTGTCATACAAAATAAAATGTCACTTGCGTAAGATGAACACTTTCGAAGTGTGTATACTCTAATGTGTAACAAAGTTGCGTTATCATACAAGGATGATGAGCGATTCATCCTCTCCCCATCGAATAATCGCTCATTCTTTCGAATTATATATACTAAATATTTAAAATGTTGTAAATATCTTGCAATATTTGAAAATATATACTCTGGTTGTTGTACAGGGGTTGTGGCAGTATTTATACTTTCAATCCAATAATGTTCGAGTCATATTCAGCGTGTAGAATAAATTATATTTATAGTACAAAATTGATTCCGAAATTTTATATCTGTATTTGAAAAAATACTGAAAATAATAAAAATTAGTTTGTTCACTTTTTTCTAATTTAAAAAAATAAATTCTGACAAAAAAAATCTGCTCCTGCTTTTTTCCAACTATTATGCTGACATAACTACATATTAGTCTGTTCGAAATGAAATTAAAGTAAATTTGGTTGAATAAAAAACATAAACACACTCATTAGGTATTCACCTCTCAATTATAGTAGAACGCACATTTATGCGGTTAGCTTGTTAAAGTAAAATTTTCCTCTTGAGGTGCCTGCAAAGAGAACCAATTGATGATGGTCCATATATATGTGACGGATGACATCCGAGAGTGATAATACTAATGCGTGATGATAGAATCTTCGTAGTAACCTGAAGTTAGGAGTAATCTTCAAATCTCCAACTTTTGAGGCTGCTACAATCGAGACGCAAATAGAATTGATTCGCGGCCGCAAAATTAAAATGATTCGCGGATAAAATAGCGGGTCCGTAGCGGCGGCCGTAGATCTTCGGATAATTCGTGGATAAAACCACGGATACGCGGCCATGTCCGCAGACCCGCGGTTTTATCGGCGAATTATCTGCGGATGTATGACCGCGACTGCGAATTCGCGAATCCGCAGAATAATTTCAACGGCGGCCATGAATTAATTCAATTCGCGGGTCGAAAAATTTTTGAAGCGGAGCGGAGCGAAGCGGATCACATCTGTTTTCTATCTTCATCCCACGAATTATGATTCATTCAACGGATTAAATCGTGATTCATTCCGCCGCGGTCGCGGATCGGCGGTTGCAACCGCTTCATAACTTCAAAGCAGAGTGTATTTAATTTCTTACCTACATCGTGAACTTTCATCTATTCCACGCATTATCGCGAACCGCGGATTACTCGCGATTCCGCGACTGTGGCGACGAATCCATGGATCAATTCATTCATTCTGTCTTAGTCCTTGATCCGCGGTTGCACCTGCATCATTATTTCAATGGCATCCGCGGAATATGCTACGCGGATCATGATATTTGGGGCAGGGTGTAGTTGATATCCATTCTCAATTGTAGGATATCCAATTTCATACAACTTTCGTCATAACTATTTTCCATGTAAAATCGAAAATATACTAATTACTCAATGAAAATGTATATTTTCAGCTGTAAACCGGTTTCATATTCTACTACTACGTGGAAAATTTCCAACTTCCATTCATATTAAAGACCTGAGAAGCTGAGTCTCATGCCACGAGACGATATTCCCTGGTGTACTACTACAACTACTACTACTGTTTGTGTGGATAATGTAGCCCTCAAAAGGGCTGTTTTTTTACCAGAAGGCCCACTGTTAAGTGTGTCACAGGTTTGACACTATTGCATATCATGCAAGCTAACACTCTTGTGAAATTTTTGAGCGGTCTTTCACATGCCTCACACTAATACTGACCCAGTTGCATCATTGAGACCGTATCATGTGTGTTTACATGTTGATACTAGCCACCGTCATTGTTCCGTATCGAGTAAAATCGAAAACAGGACCAACATAACTTCTGGATACCGCCATCGATCGTTCTGATTCTTACGTGCGCATCTGTCACACAATACACATCCAAACGATCTTCTAATGTGTCAGTGACGTTCAGCCATCGGACGCCGATCATTAAGGCACCATGATCTTCAGATGAAACAGCCACAATACCTTCATCACTCAGGTCACCCTCGATGATATCTCTTTCGAAAATCTCCTTGTAATCCAAGACATTAGCATCTTCGTCGACTTCAATATCTGCCTCGTCGCCAATAATTTCAACTTCCTCTTCGACAATTCCCTCTATGTTGGGAGCCATTTCAACCCCATTCAATGACTCATCATCCATCCAATTATTCTCATCATCAAGTGATATCCTAGCTAATACAGCGGCGATTTTTTCGGAATTCATCTTGATGTGCTCTCATATACTGAGTGAGGTTCAGGATCGGAACTCGACTTTTATATGATTCGGTTGTGGTTGTGATAGCGCCCCCACACTACTCCCACTTCTCGCTCTATACGATTAAGAGAGGGGGAACTGGCAGCCCAGTCGAATTCACCAGAGGAGCAGATCAGGAGACAAGGAATCCATGGTAATCGTATATCGACAAACACCCAGATGGGCCCTGGAACTACCTGCTGATTTCTACTCTATTTTGTTAATGTAATTCATTTCATTGTATGTTGATTTACAAAATGAAAAATCCATTGAATTGAAGGCGTTACATTTTTTAGGAGTAGAAAGCCAAAAACTTTCTTTCCGAAAAATCCATTGTTTTCATATTACTTGTATAATTTTTGGTATTTCGAAACTATTTATTCAGCGAAGAATAATTGATTCCACAGTTTTAGAAAATTTATAATGAAATTCAAATTCATTACATTCCATTTTATTTTCCATCAGGAACAATAATAATGCTATTACACTAATGAATTTTCATTGATCCATGAGTTGTGATGTTCGGAGAATTCCAGCCATTTTACATATAGACGACGTCGTTTTCGTTTCAAAACTGGCTATACCAAATATCTGATCTGTTCTATTTACTTTTACAACTTTGAAATGCTCAGTTGTAAAGTTTTACGTCTGCAGGCTTCATGCCAATGGTACGATGAACTTTGTTGTTATATTGACTGGTAATTTTAGGAAGAATATTCAACCAACTGTAATGGCCTTAAAGTGAAAATTGTCTATAAAGCCAACTTTTTAACGTCCTAATGACTCTTTCCGCAATTGCAGCTTTTTTTGTGCTGAATATTCAATAATGATTGATACGGTGCTCTCTCATTAGCGATGAAAATTTTGAATTATAAAACTCGGTACCATGATCTGATTGTAAGTTCCTTGGGACATGCTTCGCATCTTTCAACACATTCGCTATAGCTGCAGTAACTGAATCAGCAGTTTTTTTCTCAATGGTCTTGACCATACATACTTCGAATAACAGTTGATTACTATGAGGATGTACCTATGACCGCCATTTTCTTTAGCATATGGTTGCATTTCCATCAGATCCATCTGCCACAAGTCATAAAATCCCTTTATCATTGTCTTTCGACGGGAAAAATTTCGATGCGCCGGCTTATGTATTAACTTCACAACTTGTCATTTTGCATCACTCATATTACTGCTATATGGCTTCTTCGAAGTGAAGTTGATAATTCAGTTCGCTACTGTTTACGTGCAGGTTTACCGACTGACTGTTCAACTTCAATAACTCGCTCTGTAAAAGTATCAACCAACTCGGTTATAACACCAATTTGCTTCTCCAAATTACTCAATCAATGATTAATCGCAGTTCGGTATTTTTTGAATCAATGTTTTTTTTTAACGTTTCGTAGCGCTGGTGCAATGAATTCTTGGAAATAGTTCAGGGTTGATTCCTTGGCTTCTTTAATGTGATCGTCAACAT